>JADBJO010011834.1:0-22460 GCA_016801955.1 Conus betulinus
CAAGCAGGAATTCACCAGTGCATGTTTCATAACCAGAACATTTCTCGATTTGAACGCACTATCAGAAAACCTGCAACCTGCAAGATACATTGAAGAGTTCTGATAGTGTTCATCACTGATTGGACACTGATTTGATATTGCTGAATAATGACAGTTTGTTGTAGTTTATTCAAATTCAGAGTTAAGCAGAGACTGATAATTGCTTGGCTCTTTTATGCATGTTGTTAGGCAAATTCGCAGAAAATTTTGGAAATGATTTAAAATGTTTTAAACACACAAAGGAAAACCTTTAAAAAAAAAAAAAAAAAAAAAAGGCGGGGGATGGAGGGGGGAGATGTCAAGGGAAACAACTCTGTAGACAGTAAACAAGTGGGGTAGTCTTTTTCTCCCATAAGGAAACCTAACACAGAGTAACTTTTATTCAAGACTGGCACAGCCTTTTAAACTTGAATAAAGTCAGACAAATACAAGCCTGCTCCGAGGCCTTTCGTCCGCTGGGTCGGAAACTCATCAGGGAGACACGGCTGGCTGTATCTCTGCGCTCCTGGCGTCAAATAGAGACACACCACAGTCCATAATACCGTGGTGTTCTCACCACCAAGGGTGCAAAAAAGAATCCAATAGCACACCCCAAAAGCAGCCAGCGAAGAGTAGTAGTAAAGGAAACCAAACGAAAGTGCAGGGAACAGCAAACAATAAACAGTAAACAAGTGGGGTAGTCTTTGCTCCCATAAGGAAACCTAACACAGAGTAACTTTTATTCAAGACTGGCACAGCCTTTTAAACTTGAATAAAGTCAGACAAATACAAAGACGAACAATCTAATAGTGGGGGAAAAACAAGCGCAGGCCAACAACTAAATTGTCTTCATAGTAATGACTTGGCAGAACTTTGAACTTAAGGAGAAATTAAGAAAATATGAAAACTCTTCACTGGCCGCATAAGGGAACCATCGCAATCCCTTTTAAAGGCAGATATATTTGTATTGCCTGCTCCGAGGCCTTTCGTCCCGCTGGGTCGGAAACTCATCAGGGAGACACGGCTGGCTGTATCTGTGCTCCCGGCGTCAAATAGAGACACACCACAGTCCATAATACCATGGTGTTCTCACCACCAAGGGCGCAAAAAAGAATCCAATAGCACCCCTGAAGCAGCCAGCGAAGAGTAGTAAAGGAAACCAAACGAAAGTGTGGGGAGGGAAAAAAAAGTTGCTGAAAAAACTACAGATATTATATTTTGATATTGTATTTGTTTCTGTCTGTCTTTGTGTTTTGTCTTTTGATTTCCCTTGCATCCTTGGGTGGATCCTCAAGCGTAGGCTCAAAGATTGCCCCCTACATTTTATACTATTTGCATATCTGTAGTTTTTCAGCAACTTTTTTTTCCTCATCACACTTTCGTTTGGTTACTACTCTTCGCTGGCTGCTTCGGGGGTGCTATTGGATTCTTTTTTGCGCCCCTTGGTGGTGAGAACACCATGGTATTTTGGACTGTGGTGTGTCTCTATTTGACGCCGGGAGCACAGATACAGCCAGCCGTGTCTCCCTGATGAGTTTTCGACCCAGCGGACGAAAGGCCTTGGAGCAGGCAATACAAATATATCTGCCTTTAAAAGGGATTGCGATGGTTCCTTTATGCGGCCAGTGAAGAGTTTTCCATATTTTCTTAATTTCATGTCCCCAGTTTTTACATCTTCAACCTCCTTCCCCCCCCCCCCCTCTCCTTAAGTTCAAAGTTCTGCCAAGTCATTACTATGAAGACAATTTAGTTGTTGGCCTGCTCTTGTTTTTCCCCCACTATTAGATTGTTCGTCTTTGTATTTGTCTGACTTTATTCAAGTTTAAAAGGCTGTGCCAGTCTTGAATAAAAGTTACTCTGTGTTAGGTTTCCTTATGGGAGCAAAGACTACCCCACTTGTTTACTGTTTATTGTTTGCTGTTCCCTGCCTCATTTCATTTCCAACTCCGTAGACGTTTTGTAACTTGGGAGTAGGAGTTGTCCCCTGCATATCTAGGAGTGACAAGTAACTTTCTCATAAAGACGAAAGGAGTCTCCGGCTTAACGATAGTTATTCAGAACTGCATACACGCCCGGCCAACCTGATACCTCTCTCTCACTCTTCGTGAGTATGTTTCTCTCGCTCTCTTTCTCCTCTCTCTGTCTCTCTCTCTCTGTCCCCCCTCTCTTTCTCTCTATCTTTCTTCTTTCTGTCTGTCTCTTGTCTTTTAAATTATTCTGTGTACTTGTATGCTGTGCGCAGCTAATGTTCAAAGCTGTCTTTTTACAAAATAGAACCCCGACTTTGCCCGTCAGTCTCCCTTTTTCCACCGTGCTGCTGTCTGGCATTTTTACCCCAGTGTTTTTGTGTGTTAAAGGGAGGAACAAATGATTCTGAGGGCAGGGAAACAAAAACAACAGTGAGGTTGGAAGGAGTACAAGGGGTGGGGAAGGGGGAACAAGGACAGTGAGTGGGTCTCACTTGGTTTGAATGTGTTGAATTTATGGATGATCAGTGAGTTGATGCGGGACTGGGGAGTGCCTTGTGCTGTTTGTTAACCTTGTGGAAGTCTGATTATAAGTTGTATTTCTTTCCTTTACGTTTGATTCTGTGTGTAGTACTTCAGTTTTACGTCTCTTCATATATGTGGTATTAGATGGAGAGAGAGAGAGATGCATAAATGTCTGTGACTATGTAAGTATGCATATGCGTAAATGTCTGTGACTATGTAAGTATGCATAATGTGGTTATCTAAGTGCATATCAATGCCCTCTAAACATCCCCTACACACACATACCTGCAAATAACCTTAAAGTAAATGCTTAATTGGATAACAAATTAAAAAAAAAAAAACCAATGAAGGCAAACTTTAAATCTGAAAAGACATCACACAAAGACATGCCTGATAATGGTGGTAAATGAACTTGAAGAGATAAACAAATAGCAGATGCTTGCTGGTTATTCTTCGTTCTCCACAAATACATTTTGCTTTGTTTGTATATTTAGTTTTTAAGGCATCAAGTTTTAATTCATGAAATATTGAAATGAAATTTCTGTATTGGTACATATTTTTCACTTGTAAATGAGGAATGCTGTTTACAATATCCTTTTCTTTACCTGAAGTCAATCAATTATTAAAGCAAACCATCTGGTGCCGATTCAGAAAACATTACAAAAATACATTGCTTGGTGTGGCTGAATAGAAATACTCATTTGATTCTGTACGTGTGTGTGTTTGTGTTTGCTGTGTGTGTGTGTCTCTGTGTGTTGTGTGTCTTTGTGTGTGTTGTGTGTGTGTATCTGTGTGTGTGTTTGTATCTGTGTGTGCATGTGTGAGTGTGTGTGCGCACACACATGCACATTGTGTATGTGTGTGTGTGTGTGTGTGTGTGTGTGTGTGTGTGTGTGTGTGTGGCTGAATAGAAATACTCATTCGATTCTGTGTGTGTGTGTGTGTGTGTGTGTGTGTGTGTGTGTGCATATCTGTGTGTGTTTTTGTGTGTGTGTGTGTGCGCACGCACATGCATGTGTGTGTGAGTGTATGTGTGCACACACATGCATGTGTGTGTGTGCGTGTGTGTGTGTTGCGTGAGAGAGAGAGAGAGTGTGTGTGTGTGTGTGTGTGTATAATTCAAATCAGAGGGAGGCAAGGTTGTAAGTGTAAAGAGAGAGAGAAAGTGGATGAGTTACTGGATGTGTGTTTGAGGAGAACAAAGGGAGGGGAGGAAGAGTGAGTAGAGCATGACATGTCTGTGGGTGGTCAAACTGATGCAGTCAAAGTTGTCACACATTTATTTGTACACAGTTACTCGGTTGTTGTTGTGTTATTCCCTTTATGGAGGAATGAAGAAGGTGATTGTTACTCAGTTATTCTGGTGTTGTTCACTTTATGGAGGAATGAAGAAGGTGATTGTTACTCAGTTAGCCTGGTGTTGTTCACTTTATGGAGGAATGAAGAAGGTGATTGTTACTCAGTTATTCTGGTGTTGTTCACTTTACGGAGGAATGAAGAAGGTGATTGTTATTCAGTTATTCTGGTGTTGTTCACTTTATGGAGGAATGAAGAAGGTGATTGTTATTCAGTTATTCTGGTGTTGTTCACTTTATGGAGGAATGAAGAAGGTGATTGTTACTCAGTTATTCTGGTGTTATTCACTTTATGAAGGAATGAAGAAGGTGATTGTTACTCAGTCGTTCGTGTGTTATTCACTTTATGGAGGAATGAAGGTGATTGTTACTCAGTTAGCCTGGTGTTATTCACTTTATGGAGAAATGAAGAAGGTGATTGTTACTCAGTTATTCTGGTGTTATTCACTTTATGAAGGAATGAAGAAGGTGATTGTTACTCAGTCGTTCATGTGTTATTCACTTTATGGAGGAATGAAGAAGGTAATTGTTACTCAGTTATTCTGGTGTTACTCACTTTACACAGGAATAAAGAGGGTGATTGTTATTCTTATGTTATTCAATTTATGGAGGGATAAGTAGGTGACTTTTACTGAGTTCTTCTGATATTATTCAGTCTATCTCATATTTTTCAGTTTATGGAGGAATGAAAAGGGTGGTTGTCATTCATATGTTTTTCAGTTTATGGAGGAATGAAGAAGGTGACTGTTTCTCAGTTATTCTTTTGTTATTCAGTCTATGAAGGAATGAAACATTGTTTCTCAGTTATTGAGGTGTTTTTCATTCCTATTTAATGGAGGAATGAAGAAGGTGATTGTTTCTCAGTTATTCTTGTGTTTTTTGTTGTTTTATTTTCCAGTTTACAGAGGACTGAAGAAGGTGGTTGTTTCTCAGTTATTCTTACGTTATTCAATTTATGGAGGGATGAAGGTGATTTTTTTTTTAATCTAGGAAAGCAAGTCATACTGTGGTGAATGCTCCAACTCTGGCAAGCTGAAACTCAAAATCCCAAAGTATATGTGACAGACGTTGTTATGACGATGCATACTTAGAGATGTCATAACCCGAAACCAGGCCTTCCTGGCTGAAACAGAGAGCGAATAAAAGCGTTTCATCAGATTAACACCGTGAACAACTCATCAGAGGTGTTGACACTAGCAGCACAGTGAGAATGAGTTGAATCGCCACTGGGTGTGGATTGTATGTCGTTGCTGCCACTTTCAGGGAAACTGCAGGTGCCGTCACTGGAAAAAAGTTCGACCTTCTCTGTTGGACTAGATATAGACTGTGTCCTGTTGTACTGTCCCCTGTTGTGTGCACAAAGGCAATGACGATGATATCCTCTTCAGGAAGGGGAAAAAGAAATTACTGAGTGGACGTCAACGGTCCCTGGATAAGTCATGTACGTCGGGGGTCAAGTGGCCCACAGAAGGCTGGATAATGCATTGTTTAAGGTTTCCTATTTTAGGTCGTCGTGGCAGAGCTGTTACATTGACTGTTCTTGAGTTCATCATTCATGCGTCAGTAAGTTATTGAAGGGAAAGAAGGGATATTCCTAGCATCAGGAACACTCTGTTAACAAACGTGTTTCGAAATACAGGATGCTTCTATCAGAGGTCAAATCTGATGACCTCAGACATGTGCGCCTTTATAGTTTTAGGAAAATAGACATGGTTTTATCCTTTACCACAAAAGACTTATTTCATGTCAGCACGGCCGATCTCAGATTATGAATGTGAATGAAAACTTTTGGAAAAGTCTTCTAGTGGAAAGAAAATAGGACAGGTTTCTGAAGGTTGTTTATTGTTGATCAGCCATTTTAAGAAACTGAGACCCAAAGAATTTAGCAGACCATGCACTAGTTGTGAACATCCGTAGCAGCCCTTGAAACTTGTTTGTGAAGGCCTCAGAGGTTGAAAATAGACATACAGTCAGTAGACGAAATGGTCATAACAAAACTGATGAAAAGAAATTTGAAATTGGTCTTTCTGAACATATTTGAAATCATCTCGTAGAGTAAAATGTACCATTCATGATCAGATCTGTTTAAAGAACACTCGCAGTTAGCGTGATCGCTTCTCTTTTTTTTTTTTTTTTTTTTGTTTGTTTGTTTGTTTGTTGTCTTTTTAGTATGCGGTTTCCCTGTGAGAGACTGGCATAAAGTTGGCAGTATAAGACGAGTCAGTAATGATGGATAGGTCACTGAACAGTTAAAATTTGTCATGTGTGTGTGTCTTTAATTAAACGTCTATCCACTATTCGTGATATTAGACCAAAAAAAAAAAAAAAGGTGAAGGTGTACAGAGTAATTGCGAGCGTGCACATAATGTGTATATATATGGATGTATGGGTGCGCGTGCATGCGAATGCGTGTGTATGTGTGTGTGTGTGTGTGTGTGTGTGTGTGTGTGTGTGTGTGTGTGTGTGTGTGTGTGTGTGAGCGAGTTGTGGAGGTGTAAGTGTGTGAATATCTTTACATAAGTCATAAGTGACGATTAACATAAAACAAAATACTCATAACCAACAACTAACTCATCAATTACAGTCAAAACGCATGAAAGTAGTTTTTTTTTTTAATCCTTTGCTTCCCCCCCCCCCCCCCCCCCCCCCCCGCCATATTTTATCCACCCCCCACCCCTCTTTCTTTGTCTTCCCCCGCAAATAAAGTTGACAGAAATATTATAAGTGTTTTCCAATAGGGGAGCGTTCTAAGTGTACAAAGAATTCATACGTTAAAGCTGGAGACTCAAAGATAGCCTGCACAGTATTTTGCTTCAATATCGGAATGATTTTTTTTCACTTTACTGCATGAAACAATATGATCTGGAGAAATTTTGTTTCCACATATGCAAACTACGTTTTTTTTTTTTTTTTTTTTTTTTTTTTTTTTTTTTTACATATTTTGTTTTTAAATGCATTAAGTTTCCACCTGTACATTAACAAGAGTAATTTTCTGTCAAAGTTGAAATTCTCTTTGATACTTTTAATATCAAACTGTTCTTTACTGACATGATCTACCATACTATTTTCGAAAACATTCCAGATATGCGACTTAACAAAGTTACACTGTTCATGTACTGATAAGGGGAAATCAAACAATTCTGAATCAAAACTGTTTCGTTTAGCTGCCCTGTCTACTTTTTCATTATAATGAAAAGAACAATGTGAAGGAATTCAACAGAAAGCTACATGCGTTCCTCTTGCAATAGTATGTGTATCATACTACTTATCTCTATGACCATTCAGGTCTTGTGTGCAATTGAAAAACTTTTAATGCCTGAAGAACTGATTTAGAATCAACACAGAACAGAATTTGAATATTCTTTTCGGAAAGTTTAAAAGGTAATTCAAGCCATAAGTATCGCTGTTAATTCTGCTGTAAATATCGATTTGTTAATTCCGATATAAAATGATTTCACTACTCTTGAGTCTGGTATTAAGAGTGCACAACCTGTTTCTTTATCAGTGCACGAACCGTCTGTGTATATTTTCAAATAATCTGAATAGTTCTTTTCAACATGACATTTAGCTCAGCTTGCTAACATATTTATGTTTTCTTTCATTTTTTTTTTATATTGGTATGTTCAGTATCAAAATGTGCTTTATTAAGTTTCCATGGAGGTATAGGAGAAAATAACGGTCTAATGGATAGTGCATCGTTATCGATTGAAACTCCAGAATCAGTAACACGTTTTGATGTGTATGTTGCCAGTGTTTTTTGAGAAGCTATAGATTTTGCTTTTATTTCAAATCTAATGTGCATTATATTAGTTGTACTCTTGATAACAAATTTACAACACGCTAACTCTCTGTATTCGTCTAAGGGCAGCATCTGCGCTTCGTGATACGTACGAGGAGATGATGCATGCATCGGAAGGCCAAGTTCTAATTTTAATGCCTTGCATTCAATACTTTCAAGCCTTTTCAATAAGTACTTAGGAGCGCTAAAGATTACTTCTTGAGCATATGTTATTTTCGACCTCATTAAAGATTTACACAGAGTTATCAATGTAGATGAATTCTGTCCCCATTTTTCTTTAGAAATAATTTTAAGGAAATTTAATGTTTTCCTCGCCTTTGTTAATAATATTCAATGTGAGCGTTCCATGATAGTTTAGATGTAAAATGGACTCCTAGAATTTAACCTCTGTTACGTATTTAAGAGGTGTTTCACCCAACGTAAAAACAGGCAGTTTACCTGGATTATTACCACTGTTGAAAAGAATTATATTTGTTTTTTCAATAGACAAGTTTAATCCATTCAACTTCATGTATTCCGCCATCCTATTTAGTTCGTCTTGATAGATCTTTTTGATGAAATTTATATCACGCTGTGGAGTTTTCTGTTTAAGAGCTACTTCCATCCACATGCATATGTCGTCTGCATATCGATCGAGAACAACCTTTTCAGATAACTTATTTGGCAAATCATACAATAGCAATGAGAAAAGAAGCGGAGCTAACACTGACCCTTGAGGGATTCCCATTAACAAAGTTCTGCTGGTGGAATATGTTTTTCCTACTCTTGTTTGTATTACCCTATCTTTAAGGAAGCATTTAACATAATTGTATACATTTCCTGATAGTCCAATATTTTTAAGTTGTTTAATTTGTCATGTGTGACTGGCTCTGTGATCATAGTGTCATCAATATCAAGTAAGATGAGTTACATTGAGATTTGTCTGTTGATCTTTCGACATTGTCAGAAGAGGCTAGCTTCTTTTAAGTTGTATAAAGTGAGATCAGCAAGAATGGAATATGTCAGTGCTTCAATGTTGCCATAAGAGACAAGTGTAAGATGAGGTAAGTAAGAATGGGATTTGTCAGTAAACATGGCACCATTGTCATGCAAAACTGGCTTCCTGTCAACTGTATGAGACGAGATCAGTAAGAATGGGATTTGTGCATAAATTTTCATGGTTGTGATGAGAAAGTTAGATATGGTCAGTAAGAATGGGATTTGTCAGTTAATGTTTTACTTTTGTCATGAGAGATTTTTCCCCTTCTTCCAACAGTGTAAGATGTGGTCAGTAAGAATGGGATTTGTCAGTGAATGCTTCAACGTTGTCATGAGAGACTGGCCTCCTCTCGCATGTAAGATGTGGTTAATGAGAATAGGATTTGTCAGTGAATGCTTCAACATTGGCATGAGTGTCAGTGTATAAGATGTGGTCTGTAAGAATGGGGTTTGTCAACGAACAATTCGTTGTTGTGATATGAGACTGGCCCATCAGCTATATCAAATGAGGCTATAAAAACTGGGATTTGTCAAGGGAGGATTCAGCAGCGGCAAGAGAGACTGGCGTCCTGTTTGCTGTGTAAAATGAGTTCAGTAAGAATGCAGACTGAAAAAAAGTCATCCTGGGAGGGAAAGCCCACAACTTTCAGTGGAGAAAACCATGAAGAACAACAAAAAAAAGTATGAAAAATACCTAATTGTTTTCTTGGGAGAAACTAAAGAAGTTTTCCAGCGGTAAGCTTTTGGGGTGCACATGTCAGTGACAGGAATAGTTGTATCCTTCCCCCCCAAAAGTGTTCCTCTTCAGTTATTGCGGCGTTTTGCTTTCTTACCATCATGAGTGGGCGTTATCGTCATAGTGTGACTTAACAGTTCTGTGTCCAGGCCATGCTCCATGACGACCTGGTACAGCAGGCAGACGAGTCGTTTCATTGGTTCGAGTTGCTGCCTGGCCTGTTATGCTTCAGCGTTGACAGGATACTGTCGGTTGGCCAGTTTGGTGTCAACCTTGAAGGGGCTTTGCAGGCTAGCCAGTCTTGAGTTTAACAGACTTTGCAGACGGACCAGTTCTGAATCGCTGTTTAAAAAGGAAGTCTGCAGGCCAGCCAGGTGTACGTGGACATTTAAAGAACGTTGTGGACCGACCAGTTGTGCATCAACATTTGAATGAGCTTTGCAGGCCAAATGTTCGTACTTCTAAGTGATGAGGACAGTTGCTTGCTTTGATGTGCTGTGAAGGGGTGAAGAAGGTCAGGCAGGATGGTATGCTGAATTGGCTTGATTGATCTGTGAAGCATGGAATCCGTGGAGTGTTGTGACGGACAGTTGATGACAAGGTTCGGTGGAGCATGGAGCCGGCTGCGGGAGAGGCTGCGGGTCGTGGGGTCTTACTGCCGTGAATTATGCATGGAGGTGGGTGCATGTTTTGGGGGAACCCAGACAGCGATAACCAGCTGGGGACAGTCTAGAAGTGCTCATGGGCCCAACCTTGGTTCTAGCTTGGCACCCTAGCTAGTTCTACATGGGCCCAACCTTGGTTCTAGCTTGGCACCCTAGCTAGTTCTACATGGGCCCAACCTTGGTTCTAGCTTGGCACCCTAGCTAGTTCTACATGGGCCCAACCTTGGTTCTAGCTTGGCACCCTAGCTAGTTCTACATGGGCCCAACCTTGGTTCTAGCTTGGCACCCTAGCTAGTTCTACATGGGCCTATCCTTGGTTCTAGCTTGGCATCCTAGCTAGTAAATACTAAATAAATCTTAAATAAATGTTAGCGAACCGCCAAGAGAAACGTGGACAAACGAGACACAAGACAACACACGATGCGTTTCGACCTCCTAGGTCTTCTTCAGGCAAGACAAACACTGTGCCTGTGCCGAACGAATTTGTCACTTAGCTTATATCTCTCTTCAGCGCAAGGTAGGGCGTTGATTCAACGCTGAAGAGATCTAAGCTAAGTGACAAATTCGTTCCTTTTCATTGTCCTGCTTGTTTGTGTCTTGCTTGAAGAAGACCTAAGAGGTCAAAACGCATCGTGTTTTGTCTTGTGACTCGTTTGTCCACGTTTCTCTTGGCGGTTCGCTAACATTTATTTAAGATTTGTTTGGATTTTCCGCCTGCAGTTGTCTCACTTTGCAACTAGTAATGCTAGTTCTAGCACGGCTGACGCTGACGCTGGCCTTCTATAGCTAGTTCAATGATGGGCTGTATTTGCCATCATCATCTACCTCATCCTTCTCCTTCCTTCCCGTGTCGCCAGTGGGGGTGCCATTGTCTCCCAAAGTCACACATCTTCTCCAAGTCTCACAATTGAGACATCTGTAGGCAACTTCCAAAACACACACACCAGCAATGTTGTTGAAGTAGGATGTGTGCAGTTGTCCCTTTCTGAACTTTGCTTAAACTTCCCCTGCATGACTGTTGACATCAATCCTATCTTTGTGTTTTTGATCACATGGCCTACATGTTTCAGTTTTCTTCTGTTGATCCCTGTGAACAGTTGGTGCTTAGCATTCAGTTCATTTAACATGCTGTGGTTTGTTCTTGTGTCTGTCCATTTGATTCTGGAAAGTCGTCCGTAGAACCTCTTTTCTGTTGCATTGATTATATTTTCTTCATCCTTTCACAGTATCCAGGCTTCACAGCCATTCTGTTTTTGTTGTCCACCATGAAATTCATACTCGCATGCACGCACACACGCACGCACGCACACACACACACACACACACACACACACACACACACACACACACACACACACACACACACACACACACACACACACACACACACACACACACACAACATCAGTTATTATGGGAGCAATTCAGTAATTTTATTGAAAATTCTCTTAAATGCATTGAGTCACACAATTTCTGTGTTGGCCTCTGCCGGGTCGTCCACAACCACCACCACTGTTTTTGGCTTACTTTTGCCACCTGGGACACAGTCCCTCCATGTGGCCAGCCAATCGCTCATGTACGTCTTCATCAGTAATGTTCGTTTCATGCCGCTCCATAATCAACATGACTTTCACATAATTCAGAGCTACATAAACAAAAAAATGCCAACATGCAGCAGCAAAAGTACAAAATTCTCTTCATTCATTTCACCTTCTAAATCATCGTTATAAGAATCACAAAAACCTGAAAGTGTATCAGTATAAATGTCGTTTTCCCCCAGTTCTCAACTTCATGGTGCTAAGTTCTGTGGCGCTATCAGACTTATTACCACCAACAAGCCCATCAAGTCCATCATTTGTATCAGAAGCACTACTGTCTGTGTGATCAGTATGATTATTACGTCTAACAGGAGTGTTCAATTGAACATCACGACTGTCACTAACAGAGTCCGAACACAAAGGACTACGGAGAAGTGGCGGCTATCGATCTGAATCAAGTTCAACAGAATCACACACAAAAGACAATTTTTGCGCTTTGGCTTCGTTTTTCGCCGAAAATCACAGCAGCCTGATCACAGGCTTTCAAAGTCTCAGAAACAAATTTTCGTATACGTCTGTTTTTTCAACCAGTACGAAGACATGTTTAAAAAAAAAAGAAAAGTACAACAGCTACCTTTTAAAAAATGGAGAAAAGGTCCAAAAGCCCCCACTGTAAGTGACACACGTGTTCACAGCTGCTTTGCACCGGCGAACAAAGAACGGCAAACGGCACGACTCCGGTCAATGAAAAGTGTCGACCACACCACACAAAATTCCGGATCGGAAAATCTCATGTAAATACGAAAAAAAAAGACATAAAACAATCAAAACATGTGCAACATTCTCGTGTTTTCTATCATTTCTTCTGGTGATTACGCAGCTAGAATACTGTAGAATGTGAAACAAAAGAAAAACAAAGAAAAAATGGAATTGAGATTTGCGCTAAATATAGGCCAGTTTGGTTGGCCATTATGGGAGGTAGAGCGCGCGTGCTAGGGTGGCAGGCTAGGGCTGTGCTAGAATCTAGCTTGGTTCCCTAGGTCAGCACTTGCTTGAGTGACCGGGTAGTACCTACCTAGAATCTAGCTAGGCACCCTAGGTGCAGCACGCTGCTTGGGTGGCATGCTAGTGCCAAGCTAGAACCTAGATTGGGTTCCAAGACAAGCGGATGAGCCTAGGATATCTAGGACAACCGAAGAGAGAGAGTGGGTGGTGGGGGGGGAGGGTTGAGGGTGTATATATGTAGTGTATGTGTGTGTGTGTGTGTGTGTAGGTGTGTTTGGGGGGGGGGGGGGGGGGGGGGGGGGGGGGGGGGGGCAATTTTCTGTTTCCTGTTGAATTCAGTGCAGTGTGCTTTAAGTGCTTCTCCCTCTCCCTCTTGTTGGTTGGATGAAACTTAATAACATGGAACTTCATCAAAGAAACCTTAAGTTATGTTGGTTACAACAAGGCGAAAGGACAACACAAAAAAGGTAAGTTAATGGACAGACAAGTCTGAAATCCGTGATAAAATCTCAGATGAAGCTGACTCCCATAAACTGCTTGGCATCACTCCACCCACACATTTGGGTCAAATCAGGTTTCTAGTTTATCTGCAGAAATATTTTGGAAAATATTCAACTGCATAGAATAATTTTATTTTATTAAAAGGTTCTTGGACAGTTTCATTTACGTAAGAAGTTTTGTGTCTATACTCGCATTCAAACTATGTGATTGATTATGCCTCAACTTTTGGGGGATCCAGCATGTAAAACCTCCTCGAAACACCTCAAAAACTTATACAGGCGTCCTTTCAAACCCATACTTCTGGAATTTTAAAGATTAAATTATGATTATGTAGACAGCATGACAGAGGGCTGGTCTACACAAGCACAGTTCAAGGGAAGTAACTGCAATTTTAGTCCCTTGTTAAGAAGTTGTTTCCTTGGGGGAGTTGTCCCCCTTGAGTGTTAAAGATAATGTGTTTTGATTTGGTTCTAGTTACTATTTTTTTCTTTGTATACAAAATCTTGTTGGGAAAGTTACTAGAAGTAATTATTTTTGGGGGTTGAAATAAAGTAATTCAAGGAAATAATAACCAAGTTCACCAACTACTTCCTGTTTCCTGACAAGTTCCACATCCTATTTCCTGTTCCTTGACATAGCAATTTCCTGCACATTTTGACCAGCTGGAGAGAGAGGGAGACACTTTGTCTGCCTAGAGAGAAAAACAAAGTTGGCAGAGGGGTCTTTTTATTCAAGGGCCACTTTTTTCTTCGTCTTCGTCGTTTCTCTGCAAAAGCTTTATTTTCCCACTTACCCCTGCCTCCCTCCAATCTTGCCCAATTACCCTCATTTACTCTGCTACCCATCTCAATATACCTGCGGAACCTCAGGGATGGGATGATGCTTATGTTGACTGGACTTTTTGATGATTTATTTGATGCTTGATGTTAAC
This sequence comes from Conus betulinus, assembly GCA_016801955.1. Taxonomy (NCBI): domain Eukaryota; kingdom Metazoa; phylum Mollusca; class Gastropoda; order Neogastropoda; family Conidae; genus Conus; species Conus betulinus. The sequence continues at coordinate 14,019 of JADBJO010011834.1, forward strand.
CTTAATTTTGGTTTTGAAATCTTTTGACGCGAAATTCATTGTTGTGTTCTGGTTAAATAAACCAGTGATTGATTGTTAAATTGAAATTGTTTAGTGAGACAAAATTAAAATAGTGAGACAAATTGTAAGCCACTTGTTTTGTCTGCGTAAGCAAGAGCCTTCCTCGGCCCCTCCCACTGTAGACAGAGTCAGCGTGACTTCCCCTGTTCTATATTTCTCCTTCTTTCTCTCTCTCTTTTCTCTCTCTCTCTCTTCTTGCTCTCTCTCTCATCTTGCTCCTGCTCTCTAAATTGGGGATTACTGTGTGTCTGTCTTCATTTCTGGCGCCCAATGTGGGGCTAAGGAAGGCTAAAAAAAAAAAAAAAAAGTTTTATGGATCCTAAGTTGTAAAACAAAAGAACAGACCAGCATAAGTTTGTACCATGAGTGCTGAAGGTACACCGTCAGGTAGCTTGAGTGAGGGTGTCCAAGCAGGTGAAGGAAATGGAGGAGAGAGAAGGCCATCAAGCCACGGTCGCTGGCCTCCAGAGACAGCTAGCTGACATGCAGAGGCTACTCTCCCTAGTCACCCTTCAACCCGCTGCAGCAACCCCACCCGTCATCAACGTCACGGCCCAAGCAGCCGTGAGGATTAAGCCTTCTCAGGGTTTGTCCCACAACCCGGGAAGTGTCTTTTGTAGAGTGGGAGCAGCAATGTCAGCAGCATCTACAAGATGGCACGATCCCAGAACTACGGGCGAAGATGTTGGGCAGCCTCCGGGGACTCGCCTACCAACAGGCAAAAGACTGCAGTGATGCTGCCGACATCCTGAAACACACTTCGAGGCATCTACGGGGAGGTGAAGACGGTGGACGACCTACTGCTAGAGTCTGACACCATGACACTGCAGTCTAAGGAGGCTCCGTCCACCTTCTTGGGACGTTTGTGGTCCGCCCTGGCAGAGGTGGCGGCAAAGATGGAGATGGGAAAGCAGGAGCAGCAGCGGCGGGTCTACCATGTGTGTTTTCCCGGTCAGTTCCACCAATGCTGGCTCTGGAGCTGCGGAGCAGTTTTGGTTTTCCAGGGGAGGCCACTCCAGATCTCACCAGGCTGCTCCAGACGGTACGGAGAGTGGAACAGATGGGCGAGGAGCCCGTCGCCAGGTCGAAGGACAATCGCAGAGTTCACGCCAACGCTGCAACAATGCCAGGACCCAGCGAGGGACTCTGCGACAGCGACCTGGAGAAGATCGCCGAGAAGGTGGCCGAGAAGACGAGAGAGACGGCCGACATTCACAGAACCTCCTGGCCCGGCGCACCCAGGGGCTCAACCTCCACGACCCAGGGGGCCGTGCTACCCGGTGTGGCCGACATGGTCACTACACCAGACAATGCCGGAACCAGCAGGACGGCAGAAATTAAACGGCCAGGCAGTCGGCGTTGGGGACCAGACGCTGACTGACAACAATTCAGGACCTAACCGACGGCATGAGAATCTCCTCAAGGATGCCATCAACACCATCGAGGTCAGCCGCAACATCAAGCCTGTCCGCCTGAGGGGAGTCGACGTCAAGCTGGCGGCTGGCCAAATTATAGAACTTCGGGGAAAGGTGCCGAGTGCTTCACATGTTTGCCCTCGTGCCCCAGAAAACATCAGATGGGGACTGAAGGTACTGAAGGCTGAGGTAAGAGAGAATGAACTTGTCATTTTTGTGCAAAACTGTAGACGCTGGGGACAGACCACCCTAACCCCAAGAGACACATTAGCAGACATCAACACTGAGGCAGACATTCTGGAGGCTTTGGTTGGGCCTGCATGTGAAGAGGAGATAGAAGTAGAAGGGGTGAGAACGAAATGTTTGTTGGACAGTGGGTCCCAAGTGACCATCGTCTCGGAACAGTTCTATAGACAGAACCTTGGCCACCTGCAAATCCAGGGACTGACAACACCCGTCAATGTGGTTGGTGCGGGAGGACAGAGTGTGCCTTACCTTGGGTACATAACCATGCAGTGTCGGCTACCAAAAGTCTTGGCAGGGAAGGAGACCGTCACTTCTGTAGTCTGTCTTGTGGGTCAGGGGGGTACAGAATTCTCAAGGACAGTTCCGATTATTCTGGGAACGAACGTCTTCAGAGACCTGCCACGATCTCTGGTAACTGACCATGTTCAGATGTGAGGCACTATTCATGCTGGCAAATGCTGCCGACAGTAGCGATGCTGATGGCAAAGTGGGGACTATCATTTTGAAGAAGAAGACAGTCATACCCCCTATGGGTACGGCCAGTGTTGTGGGTCAACCCCAGGTCAGAGACCTTCAGACCTTCTCCTCGGTGCTGATCCAGGAACACTGTGACCAACAGCAAAACGTTAAGGTGGGACTTGTAGCAACAAAAGTGGCTGTTGAAGATCTGCATGATGTGAGATTGACCCTTTGCAATTTTTCTGATGTAGATTTAGTCTTACAGAAGAATTCCAAGATAGCAGATGTGTATGTTGTTAATGCCATGTATGATATGCATAGGGTCTTAGAAGAGTTCAGTGGGTTGCCTGAACCACAGAATGTGATACTGAACATGCACACAGTCACGCAGTCACAAAATCACACTCGCATCTCAGACACAGAGGGTTGCGCAGGGCAGTTCCGTTTTGGAGAGAGTGCACCAGAAGAATGGCGCAAGAAATTTGCCCACCGACTCTCATCCTACTCTGATGTCTTCATCCAACATGATTTAGACATAGGCAGAACCAAGGTGGAACAACACGACATCCAACTCCAACCAGGATGCACTGTCAGGAAGAGACCCCGACCCATCTCTCCGAGAGACTTTGAGGAGGCAAAACAGCACATTCAGAGCTCTTGGAGGCAAAGATTATCACTCCAAGTTGCTCGCCCTTTGCAAGCCCCATCGTCTTGGTGAGGAAGAAGAACAACGCCCTGCGGTTTGTGTGTAGACTATCGAGCAATCAACCCGTTTCACCATCAAAGATAGCTATGCCATCCCAAAGATCGATGACCTGTTCCTCACACTCAACGGCAGCCAATGGTTCACGAGCATGGATCTCAGCAAGCATACTACCAGGTACCGCTGACTGAACGGGCGAAACAGATCTCGGCATTTACAACACCCTTTGGGCTCTTCCAGTTCGAGCAGATGCCCTTTGGCCTGTGCAACTCCCCAGCAACATTTCAGCGACTGATGGACAAGGTGTTCATTGATATGAACTCAGTGAACTGATCGTGTTCCTAGATGACATACTGATCCATGGTCGTACACTTGAGGAACTGGAAGACCGGACCATCCGCTCGCTGGAACGGCTGAGGAAGTTCAAGCTAAAGCTTGACCCACAGAAGTGCCTGTTCGGGACAAAGGAGGTTCGCCACTTGGGTCATGTCATCTCCGACCAGGGGATAAAACCAGACCCGGAGAAGATCTCAGCCTTGACGACCTGGCCGATTCCTCGCACAGTTTGCGACGTGAAGTCATTCATCGGGTTTGCTGGGTTCTACCGGAAATTCCTTCCTAAGTTCGCCCAGATAGCCAAGCCACTCAATGACCTAACTGCTGGTTACATCCCAAGGGGCTGCCAGAAGAAAAGGAGAAGAAAAACAAAGGCCTTACCCTGACATCATACATCACGCACTTGTGGGGAGATCAACAACAAGCAGCATTCGACGCACTCATCCGGCATTGACATCTGAGCCTCTCCTGGCAGTGGCTGACTGCACAAAGCCATTCACTCTGCACTGTGATGCGAGTGGAACTGGAATCGGTGCTGTACTGTACCAGGAGCAGGATGGGAAGAACAGAGTTATTGCATATGCCAGCCGATCGCTCAATAAGACTGAATCCAACTATCCAGCGCACAAGAGGGAATTTCTTGCCCTGAAGTGGGCAATGACGGAGACATTCCATGATTACATTCTGGGAACTCAAGTCACGGTAGTCACGGATAACAACCCCCTGCGGTACATCCTCCACAAAGCAAAACTTGATGCTGTGAGTCATAGGTGGCTTGCTTCTCTTTCGATCTATGACTTTGACATACAGTACAAAAGAGGATCCAGCCATTTGGATGCTGACGGCCTGTCTAGGCGACATGACAGGGAAGAACTTCTTGAGGATGCCGAGTACCACAAGTTCCTGGAAAACACAGAGTTCATCAGGAGAAAGGCCACTGAACTTGATAACCAAAGCAACAGATTGGAGACCGCAAGCTCTGTGGTGGTCAGGGCTGTGATGGAAGCCAAGGGTGTTAGGCCAGCCAGCAACAACCAGGCCAGCCTACATGTGTCATCGTGCCGTCAGTCAGTTGAGACAGACACAGAGGAAAACCTTCCAGCAGTGGAACAGCTAGTAAAAGACCCAAGCCTGATTCGTGATGACATCCTGGAGCAAAGGAGAACGGGATTGGTACCATCAGTAAGAGAGAGTGGAGAAGACTATAACTGGCTGACCCTACACTGAACTGGGTGATTCAAGAGTTAGAAAAGGGCCACAGGTTGAGTGCCAATACACAAGCAGGTGTCTCACCTGAGATGAGAGTTTTCATCCGAGAACAAAACAAACTGGTGATGAAAGAAGGTGTTCTCCACAGGAAAGTAGAGGGTGAGGAAGGAGAAGTGAAGTGGCAACTGGTCATCCCTACCTCAAAACGCCAACAGGCAATGTCGGGCGTGCACGAAGATATATACCATCCACATCTGGAGAGTGCACTCCAACAGGCAAGACTCTGTTTTTTCTGGCCCTTCATGGGCCGAGATTTGGAGAGGAAGATCAGGCAATGTGGAGGTGTGTACGGAGGGGAGCTGCCCAGAAAAGGCCCCTATGGAGACCATCACCTCCAGTGTTCCCCTTGAGCTCCTTTCCATTGACTACCTAACCATCGAGGTCAAGGGGCTGAAACAGAATATCCTGGTGATACTCGATCACTTCACCAAGTTTGGCGTTACAGTCTGCACAAAAGATCAGAAAAGCCAAGACTGTTGCTCAAGCCCTCTGGCAGAACTTCTTCATGATCTACGGTTTCCCTCAGCGCATCCTATCAGATCAAGGAAGAGACTTTGAGTCTGAGCTGTTGAAAGAAGTGTGCCGAGTAGCTGGCATCAAGAAGTGCCACACGACACCATACCACCCTGCAGGCTCACCTGTTGAACGCTTAAACAGAGAGATCATCCACCGACTCCGCAGCCTTGAGGATGAACAGAAGAAGGACTGGAGAAAAAGTCTACCAGCAGTGATGCATGCATACAACTGCAGTATTCATTCCAGCACAGGTTACAGCCGTATTACTGTTCTTCGGACGCCATCCACGCCTACCGATTGACTTGGCGTTTGGAATTGATTTAGATGCATCTCGGAGGAATCGCCAAGGCAGTTTGTGTGAGACATGAAAAACCGTCTCCAAGAGGCCTACACAACTGCCTCAAACAACATGGACAGGCGTACACTCAGGAACAAGGCACAATATGACACATCCGCCTATGCTGCTGAACTTGAGGTGGGAGACAGAGTCTTAGTGCGACGACTAGGCCCCAGGATCACCTCAAAAGTGTGTGACCGTTGGGAGAAAGGGGTGTACGTAGTGGTTGACAGCCCTGGTGATATGCCCGTGTACTCGGTCAGACTGGAAGGGGGTATTGGGCCTGTGAGGACACTTCATCGCAACCTGTTACTACCAATAGGCATGCTTGATGAAGAGACCAAACACATCCGAGAGAGGAAAAGAGAGCCAACGCCCAAAACCAAAACAAAACCAAAAGGAGCTTGACAGAGCTGCAGGATGTCGAGGAGGAGGACACGGCCTCTCTGCAGTTTTGAATTAGCATGGCCCAATTCAGATTTGAGGCCAGAGGCACCTGTGTTTGTTCCATCTGGCGAACCTCTGAGGACAGATGTGGGGGAGCTGATGGGAGAACCAGGAATCGGTTCTGGACAGGAACCCATGGAACCAGCTGGTGATACACCGGAACCCCGCCAAGCCAGTGTGGACACAGGAGATCGGACTGGGACACAAGGTGTTACTGACCCAGGGAACCAGAGAAGGATCATGAGGATGGATCCAGGGATGGGTCGGTTGATCTCAACCACACTGAGTCTGACGAGCAGTAGGTTTTGATGCGGAGGGGGGACAGCCTGCACCAAAACTTAGGCGGTCATTACGACAAAGGCGGCCTGTGGACCGTTTGAACTTGGCACATAGAGTGGCAGCAGATCTTCCTGTTGAGTCTGCCACTGTTGGCAAAGCCAAGGATCTGGGACCTTGGTTGAAACAGTTGGAGGAAAGTTTCGAGACCCTCTCCAAGTCCTTGTCGATGATAAAGGAACATTATTTCATCTTGGCCAAGAAATGCGTGTAGTTATACACCAAAGAAATTGTCCGGCAATGGTTGATTGCTGGTTCAAGAAAATTTTACCATTGTGTGAAATGACCAGAAACTTTCAATTGAAAAAAAAAAAAATGATATGTTCTTTTTTTTTTTTTTTTTTTTTTTTTTGCGGGGAAAGTGTAGACAGCATGACAGAGGGCTGGTCTACACAAGCACAGTTCAAGGGAAGTAACTGCAATTTTAGTCCCTTGTTAAGAAGTTGTTTCCTTGGGGGAGTTGTCCCCCTTGAGTGGTTAAACGAAGGTTATGGGATTGAAGATAATGTGTTTTGATTTGGTTCTAGTTACTATTTTTTTCTTTGTATACAAAAATCTTGTTGGGAAAGTTACTAGAAGTAATTATTTTTGGGGGTTGAAATAAAGTAATTCAGGGAAATAATAACCAAGTTCACCAACTACTTCCTGTTTCCTGACAAGTTCCACATCCTATTTCCTGTTCCTTGACATAGCAATTTCCTGCACATTTTGACAGCTGGAGAGAGAGGGAGACACTTTGTCTGCCTAGAGAGAAAAAACAAAGTTGGCAGAGGGGTCTTTTTATTCAAGGGGCCACTTTTTTCTTCGTCTTCGTCGTTTCTCTGCAAAAGCTTTATTTTCCCACTTACCCCTGCCTCCCTCCAATCTTGCCCAATTACCCTCATTTACTCTGCTACCCATCTCAATATACCTGCGAACCTCAGGGATGGGATGATGCTTATGTTGGACTGGACTTTTTGATGATTTATTTTGATGCTTGATGTTAACCTTAATTTTGGTTTTGAAATCTTTTGACGCGAAATTCATTGTTGTGTTCTGGTTAAATAAACCAGTGATGATTGTTAAATTGAAATTGTTTAGTGAGACAAAATTAAAATAGTGAGACAAATTGTAAGCCACTTGTTTTGTCTGCGTAAGCAAGAGCCTTCCTCGGCCCCTCCCTGTAGACAGAGTCAGCGTGACTTCCCCTGTTCTATATTTCTCCTCCTTTTCTCTCTCTCTTTTTCTCTCTCTCTCTTCTTCTTGCTCTCTCTCTCATCTTGCTCCTGCTCTCTAAATTGGGGATTACTGTGTGTCTGTCTTCAATTATTACGCCGGACAAAAGGGACAAACAAATTACAAGACAAAACACAATGCATTTCAATCTCTTTGGTCTTCTTCAGGTAAAATGAACAACATCGTGGACAACGAAAACGAAAAATGAGCAATTTTTTTTTTTTAATCTTCTCAATGTGGGTGCCGAATGCTGTTGAAACTTTCTTTCTTTCCTTTTGTTGTTGTTGTTGTTGTTGTTGTGTGTGTTTTTGTTTGACTGTTGTTAGCTTTTTTGTATCGTTACCAGGATGTATTGTACAGCTAAAGGGACAAAAGTCTGCTCCCCTCTGATGGCGGACAGATTGAAGTGGTTGTTTCCACTAGATTGTCAAGGCAACTTGGTTGGGTTAGAGACTTTATATTAAAAGACTCAAAAAGGTAAGGATTGGTAGTTTCCCTTCTTATAGCGCTGATGTTATTAGTGGGATACCACAAGGTAGTATTTTGGGACCAATATTATTCACAGTGTTTATAAATGACCTTGTACAATTAAAGAGTACATGTAAATATTTTGCAGATGACATAAACATTATAACTCTCTGAAATTGTATAAGGAATTACAAAAGGATATTGAAACATTAATACAGTGGTCTGATACTTGGAACCTACATTTTAATGCAGAAAAATGTAAAGTACTTTATTTTGGAAAATCAAACCCACAAAAGAATTATATAATGAAAATTGGGGACAAGGAAGGAAAAGTATCTAAATGTGTGAGGAAGAGAAAGATCTAGCGCGTGACTTTTGACAAAAGTTTGTTTATTTTACAAACATATTGCGAATAGTATTATAAGAAGGGCCAACAGAATGATTGGAATAAGACAAGTAACATTTACATTTATAGAAAAGGACACATTTTTACAATTATGTAAGACACAATTAAGTTAGACCCTGTTCTTGAATATGGAAAATACTGTATGGGATCCAATGCTAAAGAGACAATCAGAAGCTCTAGAACAGGTTCAAAGAAGAGCAACAAAGATGATCCATAATATAAAGGATTG
>JADBJO010011834.1:28510-33510 GCA_016801955.1 Conus betulinus
TCATTGTGCTGTGTGTCAGCCTGGGCAACTCTGTGTGTGTCCAAGAGCTAAGCTGCCCTTCAGTGCTGTGTGTCAGCCTGGGCAATGCTGTGTGTGTCCTAGAGCTCAGCTACCCTTCAGTGTGCTGTGTGTCAGCCTGGCAATGCTGTATGTGTCCAAGAGCTCAGCTACCCTTCAGTGTGCTGTGTGTCAGCCTGGGCAATGCTGTGTGTGTCCTAGAGCTAAGCTACCCTTCAGTGGTGCTGTGTGTCAGCCTGGGCAATGCTGTGTCCTAGAGCTAAGCTTCTCTTCAGTGTGCAGTGTGTCACCTGGGCAACGCACTGTGTGTCCTAGAGCTAAGCTGCCCTTCAGTGTGCTGTGTGTCACTGTCAGCCTGGGCAATGCTGTGTCCTAGAGCTAAGCTTCTCTTCAGTGTGCAGTGTGTCACCCTGGGCAACACACTGTGTGTCCTAGAGCTAAGCTGCCCTTCAGTGTGCTGTGTGTCAGCCTGGGCAACGCTGTGTGTGTCCTAGAGCTCAGCTGCCCTTCAGTGTGCTGTGTGTCAGCCCTGGGCAATGCTGTGTCCTAGAGCTCAGCTACCCTTCAGTGACGCTTTATTTACGTGGCTGTATATCGTAACGCTAGACACATTTGTAGAGTGTTTTATATTACCGTTAGTTTAAAATTAGATTTCTATACAGACTGGTTCCCCAATTTCTGTACAGTTTGGTTACCCCCACCCCCCACATGCAAATAAAGAAAATATCGAAGAGAGATAGAGGAAATGGGAGGGTGTTATTTTCTTGGGGGGGGGGGGGGGGGGGGGGGGGGGGGGATTTGGGAAGTGAAGAGGGTGGGAAGAGGGGAAGGGCAGCAGCAGGGGGAGGTAAATCAGGGAGGGGGGGGTGGCGGGGGGTATGATGGGTCAAAGGGATGGTGGGGCAACACAGAAGAGAGAGTGTGAGGAAGTAATTAAAATGCTTTACGTCATGTGCAGTGACGGGAGAGAGAGAGAGTGGGATAAACTGTCACCTCAGCATGTTAATTAGTGGCCCTATCGGCTTGCACCTTCCAAGGGGGGGGGGGGGGGGAGGAGAAAGTTCTGATCAGGAAGGAGTGGGCAAACAAACGTTAGTTTTGTCACAGGTGTCAGAGACAGATGCATGTGGGACATGAATGTGTTTTTAAAGCATGTTGGGATTAGGGCAGGACCCCCAATTAATCTTCAGCCATGCTGCTCAAAGCGCCCAGAGATGAGAGGGAAAGATATGAGGTATTTCATTGGTATTGTCAGTCAGCTCGTTTTATTTAGTTGTTTATTTCTTTTTTAATGTTCAGGAAAGGTATAAACCTCTTTGCAAGAGGCCCACAAGAGTGCTAACTGCATTCTCCAAGGAGATGTTCTGTGTTTGATTTTATTTGATTTACTTTGTTTTGTGGAGTGTCGTGTGCTCAGCTACTGTTAAGTGTATTTTCGGTTGTTGTTCAATGGGGGATGTGTGTGTGTGTGTGTGTGTGTGTGTGTGTGTGTGTGTGTGTGTGTGTTGAATATTTAGATCATGTTCTGTTACTTGAAATTCTTGCTGTGATTTTGTAAGAAAAGAATGTGGAGGCTTAGCAAAAGAAAAGAGATGGAAAAAAAAGAACACTGGTTGCTATTTGCCCCAAAATAGTCTGGCAAATCCCAGTGTTGATATGGAGGAAAAAGTGGAATGTCCAAAGTGGCGTTGCAATGACTTGCAGGGGACAAAGTGGAGTAGTCCAAAATGACAAAGTGGTGACATAAAGTGGCATTGTGATGACCTGAAGGGGGACAAAATGGCTTACTCCAAAGTTGTGAAGTAATGACTGACAGAGGGACTAAGTGATATACCTCTGACTATTGAAATGGTGTGACGTTGAGAAGAAAAGTGGTATGTACCAACTTGTGGAATAACGACAGAGAGAGATAAGTGGTATGCTCCAAAGCAGTGGAATCATGATATAGATGGGGAAAGTGGTATGCTCCGAAGTCATGGGATGGTGATGTAGACGGGAAGAGTGGTAGCCTCTGAAGTAGTGGAATGGTAAAACCTAGAGGGTAAAATGTTGTATGGTCCCAAGCAGTTGGTGGTAACCAGTAGGGAGAAAACTGGTACGATCTAAAGCGGTGAAGGCATGACCTGGAGCAAAAAAAAAAAAAAATCTAAAATAGTGAAAAAGTGACCTGGAGCAGAAACAGTGGTGTGCTCCAAATTATTGGACTGGTTGTTTGGAGGGGAACAGTGGCATGCTCCAAATTATTGGAGTGGTTGTTTGGAGGGGGAAAATGGCATGCTCCAAATTATTGGAGTGGTTGTTTGGAGGGGAACAGTGGCATGGCTCCAAATTATTGGAGTGGTTGTTTGGAGGGGAACAGTGGCATGCTCCAAATTATCGGAATGGTTGTTTGGAGGGGAACAGTGGTATACTCCAAATTATTGGAGTGGTTGTTTGGAAGGGAACAGTGGTGTGCTCCAAATTATTGGAGTCATTGGAGGGAACAGTGGTATGCTCCAAATTTTTCGAGTTTGGAGAGGAACAGTGGTATGCTTCAAATTACAGGAGTGGTTGTTTGGAGGGGAACAATGCTATGCTTCAGATTATGGGAGTGGTTGTTTGGAGGGGAACAGTGGCATGATTCTTCAAATTATGGGAGTGGTTGTTTGGAGGGGAACAATGATATGCTTCAAATTATGAGTGGTTGTTTGGAGGGGAACAATTATATGCTTCAAATTATGGGAGTGGTTGTTTAGAGGGGAACAGTGGTATGCTTCGAATCATGGGAGTGGTTGTGTGGAGGGGAACAGTGACCAGTGTTTCAAATCATCAGAGTGGTTGTGTGGAGGTGAACAGTGATCAGTGTTTCAAATCATCGGAGTGGTTGTATGGAGGGGAGAAGTGGTATGCTCCAAATTATGGGAGTGGTTGTTTGGAGCGGAACAGCAGTGTGCTTCAAATTATCGGAGTGGTTTTTTAGAGGGGAAAAGCGTTATGCTTCAAGTTATTGGAGTGGTTGTTTGGAGAAGAACAGTCGTACACTTCAATAATTGGAGTGGTTGTTTAGAGGGGAAAAAAGCGGTACACTTCAAAGACGGAGTGGTTTCTCAAGGAAGGAGAAAGACGTAGTCTCAAATCAGAAGTTGTAGACTGGTGACATATAGGAAAAAGGGGGTGCACTCCAAAGTAATTGAGTAGTGTGCAAAGTAAAAAAGTGGGGACCTGGAGAGGAAAACTGTGCCATGTTTTTGAGTAGTGGATAGGTGTCTTTAAAAAAAAACAACAACAAAAAACAGGGGGGGGGGGGGGGGGGGGGGGAATAAATGGTTTTCTCCAAAATGGTGGAATGGATTCTTTTCAGGGGGCAAAAAAAAAGTGGTATATTCCACTGGTAGTGCAATGGCACATTAATTAGAGAGAAAGTATTATGTTTGCAAAGTGGCATAGAAGAAGATAATGGTATATTCCACTGTAGTGGTATGGTGTCGTAGATGGGGAGAAAAATGGTACAGTCCAAAGAAGCGGTATGCTTCATACTAGTGGAGTGGTGACCTAGAGAGAGAAATGCTGATGCTCTCCAAAATGATGCAGTGGAGGATTCGATGGTTCAAAAGTTGTACGCTCCTGTGTAGGGGTGTGTAGTGTCTTGGAACAAGAAAAAGAAGTGGTATGCTTGAACATGGTGGAGTGGTTTCTTAAACAGTTGTCTCCCATTCTGCAGCTTTTCGTCCTGAAAACTGTTTTAGACTCATGTTTGGTGATCAAGTGTATGAAGTGACAGCTTTTTTAGTTTGTTTGTTTTGTTTTGTTGTAGTTTGATGACAAAAGTGAAAATTGTGCACATTGTTTAGAGTGGACACAAGGGGCCATTCACCAGCGTCTGCATATTTGTGTTTTTTTTTTTAATGAATTTTTTGGTGACCGCTGAATGGTTCCCAGTCTTTTTTTCTTATTTTAATGATTTTGTTTTTTTCTGATCCAACCGTCAAATGGAACAGAATGGTTGGCATTCTCAAGTCAGCCGAATCTCTCGCTCTCTCCCTGTCTCTCTCTCCCTCTCTCACTCTGTCTCACTGTCTGTCACTCTCTCTCTGTCTGTCTCTATCTCTCTATTTCTCTCTCTCTCTCTCTCTCTCTGCCCCACTCCCCTTCTCTCTCTCTCTTTCTGTTTCCCTGTCTGTCTGTCTATCTCTGCATCATATGTATTTTGAATTTTTTTTTTTCTCTCTTAAAAATGTACTCTCTTTCTCTTGAATTTTTTTCTTTCTCAAAAAGGTACTCTGTCTGTCTGTCTGTCTGTCTGTCTGTCTGTCTGTCTGTCTCTCTCTCTCTCTCTCTCTCTCTCTCTCTCTCTCTCTCTCACAAAGTTTGTCTCAAAGCTCTCACTCTCTCTCTCTCTCTCTCTCTCTCTCTCTCTCTCTCTCTCTCTCTCTCTCTCTCTCTCTCTCTCTCTCTCTCTCTCTCTCTCAATATCTCTTTCTCCCAATTTTTTGTCTCTCCCTTTCTCTCTCCCTCCCTCCCTTTCTCTCTCTCTCTCTCTCTCTCTCTCTCTCTCTCTCTCTCTCTCTCTCTCTCTCTCTCTCTCTCTCTCTCTCTCTCTCTCTCTCTCTCTCTCTCTCTCTCTCTAAGGTAAGTGGATTACAAACATGAGGAAGCTAAATCAGAGGCTGATTTTTGTTTATATCCTTTTGTGTTTCATCACCCTTTATCATTCTATCATATGTGTTGGGCTTTGCAATTTGCTGAATTTGGTTAACTCCCTTGTGGTTGGGTTTGAGCACACACTGTTGTTGACACAACAGACTGCCTGCCTGAATAGAGCGACGGAAGAGCTGCCTGCTGCACTTTATTCAGTTGTTTCCCCCTGTCATTCAGTTCATCAGTCACTCACTGACTCAGTTTCTTATCATAATTCTTTCCATTTATACCCAGGGTTAATAAGTCTCTCTCTTCCAAATATTGGCAATGGTATTTCATGTGTGTGCAAGATGTTATGGGTGCAT
>JADBJO010011834.1:38510-61956 GCA_016801955.1 Conus betulinus
AAAATGTACTACTGCCAGTCAATACTCAGAATATTCAAGAAAGTTCAAGCACTACAGCATGCAACCAGTCATAATGGATAGAATATTCTAGAAGCAATTTCTGGAAACTTCTGCCGCCTTTGGGATAATTCTTCCAGGATAAACTTCCAGAATTATATTACGACATTTGCACATACATCAACAGGTAAACTAACGCTGCATGGAGCTAAACACTTCCCAAACAAAACCCAAAGTGGCTTGAACCAACAAATGTTGCATGTTAAAGTTGATCCGTTTAAAAAAACACCACATCACTAGAAGTTTCCTTTCAAACTGGATGACAGGAGCTCGGGGAGAGAGGGAAGAGATGTTGTATTGCATGTCTCACTTTGGTCGTTCTTGACACAAGAAACATGTAACTGGCAAACTTCAGTGTTGAAAGCAGCATTCTTTTGGAGTTAGGGTGTCTCTTTATTTCATCATGGGAGCAAGAGTCATCCTACTTATTTGTTGATTACTGTTTACTGTTCCCAGTCTTGTTTAAAATTACCAGACACAAGACTGACGGGTCCGTGACGCTCTGTCTTTTCTGTCTCACAGAGATGTATGAAACATGAACGTTCTGAGATCGAAGAGTGCAAGTGGGTCACAAGGCCAGCACCGCCCTGGTGGACGAGGTGTGGGTGCCCGAGAAGTTCATCAACAAACTGCATCACAACATCCAAGGTGAGTCATGGGTAGAACAGGTGGAGAAAACAAAAAAAAGAAAAAAAGAATGGGTGGTCTGTATTTTATGTTTGTTTCTTTGTTTTCCTGTTGTTTTTGTGATCAGAACAAACATCCTTGGTTTGGGCAAGAGTAATCTGGCAGGCGTGGATCAGGGGGAGAGAGAGTGGGGTGGGAGGGTTTGGGTGAGAGTAATCTGGCTGGCATGTGTGGATCAGGGGGAGAGTGGGATCAGGGGGAGAGTGGGATCGGGGCTTGGGTGAGAGTGGGAGAGAGAGTGGGGTGGGAGGGTTTGGCTGAGAGTAATCTGGCAGGTGTGGATCGGGGGGGAGAGAGTGGGATCGGAGAGTTGGGGGTGATAGTGGGAGAGAGAGTGGGGTGGGAGGGTTTGGGTGAGAGTAATCTGGCAGGTGTGGATCAGGGGGAGAGAGAGTGGGGTGGGAGGGTTTGGGTGAGAGTAATCTGGCGGGTGTGGATCACGGGAGAGAGAGTGAGGTGGGAGGGTTTGGGTGAGAGTAATCTGGCAGGTGGGAGGGTTTGGGTGAGAGTAATCTGGCAGGCGGGGATCAGGGGAGAGAGTGGGGTGGGAGGGTTTGGGTGAGAGTAATCTGGCAGGTCTGGATCAGGGGGAGAGAGAGTGGGGTGGGAGGGTTTCAGGAGTTCATGAACACTCACCGCCAGATGGACGAAAACAGCTACCTGTGCTGCGTGACAGTCAAAAACTCCATAGACCGGACTCTGGCATGGAGATCATCAAGAGAGAATGCGTCGCTGTTTCGGGCTCTTCCTCTCGACAGCTATAAAGACGCACCGAGCCCCCTCACCGATGTGAGGTCTCCTTGCCAGTTTGACTGTATTCCTTTTCTGTCAACCGTCAGGACTCGCACCAGCTTGTGTCCTCTCTCTTCAGCCAGATCCAATGACTTGCTTTCTCAACAGTCTCCTGAAGGGCTTTTGTCATGGCATTCCCTTTTCTTCGGACCAAGTCCAGCCACTCTCATCCACTTCCTGACGCTAGTCGCGATGAAACCTCTGCAGCCAACTTCGATTGGGAAATGAATCGCTTTCCATCCCGCCTCCTCGCAATCTTCAACAAGAGTCTCATAGCGATTTTCTTTCCGCTCGTGTGCCTCGCTGATATTGTCTTCGTGAGGCACAGTGAGTTCCACCATGTGCACCTCTTTCTCTTCCTCACTCCATATCACCAGGTCTGGCTTCTTCGTTGTTGGGATGGGGAAGAATCTTTTGCAGCCCTCTAGATCTGCTGCTACCTCCCATTGACCACCGCTCTGACCTTCTGTGGCTTCACTTGCCCTCTTTCTGTCAGGAACCTTGCCTCCTTGCGGCACAAACTCGATCTTGCCCAGTCCGCGTTTCTGCGGCCTAGGGGCGTATTTCCCCTCTTCCACCTGTTCCTTTGCCATTTTAGTGAACACTTTGAGCACCTTATTGTGTCTCCAGGTGTATCTGTTCAGAGCCAGGTGGCAGTTTGAGAGGATGTGCTTCATGGTTCCTCGTTTGCCGCACCTACACATGTCATCTTCCTTGACCTTCCATCTGACTAGGTTCACTGGCGAAGGCAGCAGAACGTCATAGGTGGACCGGAGAAGAAAGCTGAGTCTCGATGTGTTCCGTTTCCAGATCTCATCCCCTCCCTTCTCACTCTCCTGCACCTTTCCGAGCAATGAAAACAAAGCGTGACAGACCCTTATACTATGCATTCCAGAAAAAGTGCAAACAGCAACATCCAAAACTCACGATTAAGAAAATATGTGGATCATACACCATATCATGTTTTATCCTGCACACCCACCCTCTGTTTTTAACACCGTAGGGGCTTCCTTTGTTTTCTTTTGAGTAACCACACCACCCTTCCTCTCTGTCAAGACATTTTGGGCAATTGTGTGCGATTTGCTAAAATGAGGAATCAAAAGTAATCACAGACCATCTCCTCCCACACCTCTCATGCCCCAAGGATGACCTGCTCATACAAAATATCAACAACTTGCATTGGTGTGTTTACAAGACTGCTAGACAGAAGAAAAGTAGCATGTTCGTATTTTATGTTTTAGTGTTCACAGGATTCCCAGCAGTTTCAGGTTTCTTGAGGATAATTCACATTTTCTTCAGCAACATTGGTTGTCAGCATGTAAAAGGGCTGCAGCCTCCAGCAGCGCATGTCCATAAGAACACGGTGACTTGCTTGTCTCTGTTCATGCATGTTTGTGTGCTTGTGATACAGTACAATGCATTCCCCCTATGAATTTAAGTGAACCATTTTCTTAATCTTGCATTAGTATTGAGGATGAAGAGTTAAAACTCTTTACTTGTAATTGAAAGAACCAAACTCTCTTGTAGATCAGTGGAATTTTGCCTTTACTTCAGTTTTAACCAAATGCTGTCAGGATATGAAATTCTGTTGTCACCTAGTGAAGGGTTTTCATATTATGTTCACATTTTTTTTTCATCTACAATGCCCCCCCCCCCCCCCCCCCCCCCCCATTTAAAAAAAATTTTTTAATTAAAATCTTTGCCAAGTCATTACTATAAAGATGAAAGAATTGTTAGCCTGCACTTGTTTTGCCCCACTACTTATTTTGTTCGTCATCTAAAATTTTGGCATATTCATTTTTGGAGTGAAAAATTATTCAACTGTTTGCAATGTAGAGGTTATTACATAAGAACATCAGTTTGCTCAAAACAAAAGATGTTTTCAGTTCTCTGGTTTTGTAGACTGGTGTTGTATGTTGTGCTGAAGTGATGGCGTGATGCACTGGTGATGAACTCAGCTAAGAAGTGAGAAACTCGAAGGTTTGTGGTCCAAGTCTTGCGGGAACAGGATTTTTTTTTTTTTTTTTTTTTGGGGGGGGGGGGGGGGGGGGGGGGGGGGGGGGGGGTTGTTTGTTTTTCTTTTTGCCTCTGCCCCTTTTTGCTGGACCATAAGTGGTGGTCAGGCTGCTTTCCCTTCAGACAAAAGGATCCTTTGTATGGAGCATACACCTGTGAAAGGATACCTTGGCAACAAGGGAGTTCACTTTCTAAACTGGGTAGAAAAATCTACTGGGATTGGTGAAGAAAAGATGTAGGTGGACAGAAAGGGAGGTTTTTGGATGGGCGTCCCTGCAGTGTTATAAGAAGCTCTCTTCCCATGAGGAACTGCCTGAAGGACCCATTTCTATGAAATCTGCCCTGACAGCCCATTCTACAGTGCAGTATATTCAGATGCTGGTTGTCATTTGTTTGGACTCGATTCATTCCTTCATTGCTTTGTTTCTCCATTGCTTCGCCAGATTCGCTGTTTTTGTTTGTGTGGACTCATTCATTTCTTCATTTATCCATTTGTTCACCCTGTTCACTGTTTTGTTTGTGTACACTCATTCATTGCTTCGTTTCTCCATTGGTTCACCTCATTCGCTGTTTCGTTTGTATGGATTCATTCGTTCCTTCATTGCTTCGTTCTCCATTGGTTTGCCTGATTTGCTATTTTTTGTGTGGACTGATTCATTCCTTCATTTCTTCATTTATCCATTTGTTCTCCCAATTTCACTGTTTTGTTTTTATGGACTCATTTGTTCCTTCATTGCTTCGTTCATCCATTGGTTCGCTGATTCACTGTTTCGTTTGTGTGGACTCATTCGTTCCTTCATTACTTTATTATTGGTTCGCCTGATTCGCTGTTTCATTTGTGTTTCATCCCATTGATTGTTGTGGATGATCGCTTTGTTACAGTACACCCTCCTGAACTTTCTGCCAAGAACTTGTTCGAGCAGTTCCGTCGTGTGGCCAACTTCTATTTCCTCTTTGCTGCAATCATTCAGGTGAGCAATAACTCTTCAGTTTACAATAGTTCAGAATCCTCATTGTCAGTGTCATTGAGTTGAGCAATAACTCCTTAGTTTGTAATAGTTCAGATTCCTCCTTTCCAGTGTCATTCAGGTGAGCAAAAGTCTTCAGTTTACAATGGGTTCACACTCCTCATTGTCGATATTATTCAGGTGAGCAATAAACTTCAGTTTATAATAGTTCAGATTTCTCATTGTCGATATAATTCAGGAGAGCAGTAACTCTTTACAGTAGTTCAGATTCCTCATTGTCAGGATCATTCAGGTGAGCAGTAACTCTTCAGTTTGTAATAGTTCAGATTTTTTGTCACCAAGTGCAAAGATGACAGCATTGAATATGATGATGTTGGTGTTGCTGGCTAAGGTTGATAAATAATGACGAAGAAAATGTAGCAATTGTGGTAAAGGTTTTGATGACAAAATTATTTGAAGGTATTGGTGATGACAGTTTTAGCAGCCTTGTGTTTGATAAGAATGGTGGCAGTAAAGAGATGATAGTGGAAATATGGATGTTAATGATCATAATGATAGGCTGGAGGAAAATGATGATGACCTAATGTAAAGATATGTCTTGTTAACCTTCTTGTTATGCTTGGCCAGTGGACTGTGTCTGTGAACATGCTTGTCAGCAAAGACAGTTTCCATATCCTCATGAAGTATTTACTTACTTACGCCCATCGCTTCCGGTGGAGCATAGGCCATCGACAACCCTTCTCCATCACACTCTGTTCTGGGCTGTTCTGGCCATTCCAGTCCAGTTGGTCCCTTGTTGTTTCAGCTCTACCTCAGTGTCTCGCCTCCACCTTTGCAAGGCCAGCCTCTCTTCCTCTTTCCCTGTGGGTTCCAGGTCAGGGCTTGGCATGTGGTGCTGGACGTTGGTTTCCTGAGGGTGTGTCCGATCCATCCCCACTTCCTTCGCAGTATCTGCTTGGCCACTGGTTCCTGTCCCGCTCTCTCCCACAGATCTTCGTTTCGGATCTTCTCCTGCCAGCGGATTTTGTAGATGCGCCTCAGACAGGTGTTGAAGAATGTCTGAATCTTTTGTTGCATCGTCTGTGTTGTCCACCATGTCTCGCATCCATAGAGCAGAATTGACTTCACATTGGAGTTGAAGATGCGGAGTTTGGTTCTTATGCTGATTCCTCCGTATTCCCAGATGTTCTTGAGCATGACGAAAGCTGCTCTTGCCTTTGCAATTCTGGCTGTGACGTCTCGATCTGTGCCTCCCTGTTGGTCACCCACACTTCCCAGGTAGACGAAAGACTCCACCTCCCTGATGGGCTTTCCACCAACTGTGACTGGTGTGTTGGCAGTGATGTTGATTTTCATCAGCGCAGTCTTCTTCCTGTAGATCTTGAGCCCTGTCCTGGCTGATGTGGTCTGCAGGCACGTGGTCTTGTCCTGCATCTGGCTGTGGCAATGTGACAGGAGCGTCAGGTTGTCAGCGAAGTCAAGGTCGTTGAGCTGCGTCCAGAGTGTCCACTGTATACTGTTGTTCCTGCCTGTTGTAGTGGTCTTCATGATCCAGTCAGTGACCAGGAGGAAGAGGAACGGCAACAGCAGGCACCCCTGTTGAACTCCGGTCTTCACCTTAAAACTTTCGGACAGCTGGCCAGCGTGGGCAATCCTGCAGTTCATGACCTGGTAGGTGCACCGGATGAGGGAGATGATCGTCTCGTGGACTCCGTAGTGCCTCAGCAGCTTCCACAGTGTCTCTCTCTGGCCACACTGTCAAAGGCCTTCTCATAATCTATGAAGTTGATGTAGAGGGGGGAGTTCCATTCCAGCGACTGCTCCACGATGATGCGCAGGTTGGCAATCTGGTCAGCTCAGGATTTGTTCTGCCGGAAGCCTGCCTGCTGATCTCTGAGCTTGGGGTTGACCACCTCTTTCATCCTCTCCAGTAGAACCCTGTTGAGAACCTTGCCTGGCGTTGACAGTATCATGATCCCTCAGTAGTTGCTGCAGTCCCTGAGGTGTCTTTTCTTCGACAGCTTGATGATGATTCCTTCTTTCCACTGGTCTGGTACCTCCTTCTCCCAGGTCTTGCTGAAGAAGCTGTATAGCATGTTGACAGCTGCCTTTGTAACTGCTTTGATGGCTTCTGCTGGCATCTCGTCCGGCCCTGAAGCCTTCCCATTTTTCAGAATCATGATGGCCTTCTTGATCACTGCCTTTGAGGGTTTGTCACAGCTGATGGGATGTATGGTGGTGTGTCAGGGGTGGGGCGGTTCAGCAGCTCCCTGAAGTGTTCTGCCCATTGTTTCAGCTGTTCCTTGGTTGTTGTCAGTGGGTTTCCGTTCTTGTCCTTCACTGGCTTGCCTGTCTGCTGGAACTTGCCCGTCAGCTTCTTGGTCACCAGGTACAGGTCCTTCAGGTTCCTCTGTCTGGCTGCTGCCTCTGCTTGACTGGCCAGGTCGTCAAAGTAGTCCCCTTGTCCTTGATTTTCCTCTTTACTTCTCTGTTCACTGCTGTGTACTCTTCCTGTGCCCTTGCCTTAGCTGCTCTTGTGCGACTCGTGTTCAGCGTAGTTTTTTTCTCTCTCCTTGTTTCCAGCTTGTGGAGGGTGTCAGCAGAGATCCATTCCTTGTGCTGGGTCTTCTTCTTGCCAAGGAGCTCTTCACATGTGTTGTGCCAGAGCTTCTTGCAGTGTTCCCTCTGTGTCTTGATGTCTGCCTCACTGTCTTCTATCAGCTCTTGTAGCGGCTGAAACATGTTGGAAAGGCTGATCTGGAATGCTGCTTGTGTCTCCTTGTTTCTAAGCAGTCCAACATTGTAACTTGTCCATGCGTTGTTGGCATTGCTGAACCTCCTGAGGCGAAGTCTCACTGTTGTTATGAGAAGGTGGTGGTCTGATGACACGTCAGCCTCTCTCATCACTCGTACATCCTGCCTTGATGTCCTGAACTTGTGGCTAATGCAGATGTGGTCAGACATGGTTCGGGGATCTCCATGTGGCCTTATGGATGCGCTTGTGTGGGAAGATGCTTCCTCCTATCACCAGCGGGTTCAGGGCGCACAGGTCTGCAAAGCGCTCACCATTGTCGTTCATCTGTCCCAGTCTGTGTGTCCCCATGATGTCCTAGTAGCCGTGTTGTCCATTCTGATTTTGGCGTTGAAATCTCCCATCAGTATGGTTATGTCCTTTGCTTCTCTCCTGTCAATCACTGTCTATAGTTGCTGGGTAGAAGTCATCTTTCTTCTCTTCTTCTGCATCATTGGTGGGAGCATAGCACTGGATGATGTTCAGCCTGATGTCATTCTTCTTCATGGTAAACTTGGATGTGATGATGTGGAAGTTGACAGGTTCCCAGCCAATGAGCACCCCCTGTGCCTCCGGTGCCAGCATCAGGGCCACACCTTCAGTGTGGGGGGGCCATCCTCTGAGTGTCCTGAGTACAGCAGCTGTTCTCCAGATGAAAGTCTCAGTTGCCCTGACTGTAGCCACCTTGTCTCACTCAGTCCTAGCACTCTGATCTTGTAGTTTTTCATCTTTCTCTCGCTACTTGGATGGTTTTTCCTGTTTCGTACATCATCCTGATGTTCCATGTGGGTACTCTCGTTGTTGTCCTGGATGTAAGAAGGGGAGTCAACCTTGCAGTTTCCTTTCGGCTTTCACTGCACCACGTCATAAGTCTCCAGAATGGAGACCTGTCCTTCCCCAGGTGAATGTTTTGGTTCATTGTCGTCGATGCTTTTGTAACAAGTCTCATGCAGTGTGTCTGTCAAATCTGTTCATGTTTGATGCCTAGTCCTATACTAGACAGCAATTCATGAGCATTTTGTTCTATCGTAATTGTCAAATCACAGCAAAAATGTAGAGTTCTTTCCCTTCCATTCCTTTATTATGCGTGACATGGCAGTTTCTTTGTGTTGAGGAGTTTGGGCAGTGACTGAAAAGGCAGCATTCATAGTGAATAAAGCTTTCTTGTAACAAAACTCTGCTCTCCCATATCTGAATTCATTGAAAGTTGTATGGATGAAAAGTGCTTACAGAGGATTTCACCCAGGATTGTGTGTAGCAGTTATGGGTATGGAATCTTGCACGGGGATGTGTGTTTGATTTATGCGTGACATTTCCTGATGCTGTTGTTGCTGAGGATGCTTGCAGTGGCGGTGAGCACGTTCCTCACCCAAGAGGGCTGGGCAGACGAGTCACAAGCATCATGACGTCTTTTTTAAAGCTTGTTTTGTGTCTAGCACACCTGTTGTATTGGTCAACCTCATTTTGTTTCTTGCACACCTGTAGCACACCTGTTGTATTGGTAAATCTCATTTTGTTTCTAGCACACACCTGTTGTATTGGTGAAGTTTTACAACCATCTTCTTCCTGTCAGAAACATGTGCTTCGCCATTGGTCAAGAGATTCAGTTACAAGTGATAGGAACACACACACACCCTGTTCCCAAGTGGGGTAAGTGTGGGTAAGGTGGTTCAGCACTAGGTCGTTAGCCTTGTTCAGAGAGCTTCAGGAGTAGAGAGAGCTGTTCACCCTTTCAATACCAGAAGTCCCCAAGCTGCCAGCACTGAAAGCCATCTGTGCAGCAGAGCTGCTGCGGTGTACTAGATTGTGAGGCTGTACCCTTTGAACCACTGAACCTGTTGTTATCATTCATACAACATTTAAAAGATGATGCTCCACAGATGTATCCCTACACTATTCAGATGTGAGGAACTGTAAAAAGAAGATGCAGACACAAACAGAAACTGAATCACAGTATATACACTGACAACTTCAACATCTCATCTCTTTCACATAAAAATTAGCATCATGACTTCAAAGAATTACTGGCAGAATCAGTCTTTTGTGAAAAAAAGAATAGCATCATGACTTCCAAAAAATTAATGGCAGAATCATTCTTATGAAAAAAAAAATCAGCATCATGACTTCAGAATTACTGGCAGAATCAGTCTTTTATGATCATATTATTAAAGTGGGTATGAAACCATAATTTGCAAGCATTGGATTGACAAAGATACATTTTGTTTTACATCGCTTATGAAAAGAAAACGGTGACTTTCTTATTTTCAAATATGCATGAGCTGTTGAAAATATGTAGAACAACAAGGAATCAAAATTAAATCTAGTAAGACCAGAGGAAACAGTAAACTGATCAAGATAGTTTTCTCAGATGAAAAGAGAACGAAAAGACTTTTGATCTTTCAACAAAGAATATTTTGACACTAAAGTGTTGCAACAAATGGAACGGCGCAAAACTCACACTTCACCTCTACGCTAAGCACGAAAATGGTGACTGTTATGATACTATGATATCAATGAACAAAATGAGCACTGTGAGCATAATAAAAGGGAGATGGAAGGGGTGATTATTGTTGTCACTATCATCAGCGTCAAGGAAGTGGTTATGGTTTCAGTTGCTGATTGACTCGCCTGTCGCCCCTGTCACCAGCGTCCTGCCTCTTGTCTTTGTCATTAGTGTCACTGCCATCAAGCAGGTGAGGGATGCTGTGTGTGCCTCTTGTCTTTGTCATTAGTGTCACTCACAGTGCCATCAAGCAGGTGAGGGATGCTGTGTGTGGGTGTGTGTGTGTGTGTGTGTGTGTGTGAGAGAGAGTGTGTGTGTGTGTGTGTGTGTGTGTGTGTGTGTGTGTACGCACACATACATGTCTCTCTCATTTTCTTTCTTAAAGCACTGCAGTCACTCAGGCATACATATACACATACCTAGACATACTCCCACAAAGCCTGTGAAAGGTAGGCCACCCAAGCTCACATGAACACACACACTTCATCAGTTAAAGGTTCCACATTGGAAACAAATTTCTTTCAAGCTTCTGTATGGAGGCTTTCAGTGGAAAAAAAATTTAATAACTTTTTGGTTGTGTTTTTTTCTGATTGACAGCTCGGGGCAGCGCGCAGCTGGTTGAAACATACCTCAAGCCCAAAAGAGTTCAGTTGAACTTGAAGTGAAATAATTTTCCAGTCCATTATTCATTGTCTTGCCTAACACCAGATTATGTGCTTGCTCTTTGCTCTTCCAGGTGACAAATGTGGAAATCTCCCTGTTCTGTCCTCACTGTTCTTGTTCATTTCTGCCATTGATCTAACAAAGGAAAAGAAAAAAAAAGATTCTGCCGTTTTTATGTCATATGTGTTACATGACAGATCATCTAAGTGGTGTGAGAACTCACAGTAGAAAACAAAAAGGTTTACAGCAAATCACATTTTTTTTTCTTTTTAAACATTTTTCTTCATCCATCTGTAATTAATAATGCAACCTTGTTCGATCAGGATATGGCAAACAGTGGTTTTCTGAACTATTTGACTTTGATTGTCATGCACCTTTGCACTTTCCTGAGTTCGGATATTTTTCAAAAGCTTTTACTTTTCTTGTTATACAAATATTAGCAAACTGAAAGTTGGGCCCCTAACAACAAGGTTCTCAGGTCTTTTGAATTTGTACGTTTATTCATGAATGCTTCTTGTTAACTCTGTTACTTCTTTTCCACCCAGATCATGAAATTCATAAACACTTCTTGTTAACACTTGATTACTTCTGGTCTGCCCTGGATATAAATATTCATGAACACTTTTGTGTTAACAGTTGATTACTTCTGTTCCACCCAGGACATGAATTTTCATGAACACTTCTTGTTATCGTTTGATTACTTTTGGTTTGTTCAAGTCATGAATATTCATACATACTTCAAGTTAACAGTTGATTACTTCTGGTCTGCCCTGGACATGAATATTCATATAAACACTTCTTGTTAATGGTTGATTACTTCTGGTTCGATCAGGTCATGAATATTTGTAAACACTTCTTGTTATCACCTGATTATTTCTGGTCTGCCCAGGACGTAAATGCTCATGAATACTTGTTGTTAACACTTGATAACTTTTGAACTATTCAGACATAAATATTCATGAACACTACTTTTTAACAGTTGATTACTTCTTGTCCGCTCAGGATGTAAATATTTATGAACACTTCTTGTTAACGCTTGATTATTTCTGGTCTGCTCAGGACATAAATACTATTAATACTTCTTGCTAATGCTTTTCCAGATCCGTCAAAACCTAGAAGCGTTCCTGTCATCTATGTCTGTCTGGTGGACGCAAAGAAGAAACAGTTTTATGCTGACTGCACACTGGCCATTTGTTTTAAACTCATTCATACCTTTTTTAATAGGGAAGAAGCTCCAAGTTGCGTCCCATGTGATGAACGTCTCAGCATTAGACACATTCTGATTGAGTGTAGGGAGCTACATGATGTCAGATATCAACACTTTACAGCAAGCTCAATGAAGACCTTGTTCCGGGATGTTCCCCCCGATTTTTGATTTTTGAGTTTTTGATAGAAATCAAATTTTTTTAACAGAAAATTTGAATTTAATCGAGTGTGACAGACTCTTTTTTTTCATGGGTCTTTTGATGTAATGAAACAGTTGAGTTGTTAACTTTGCATTTTATTGATCTCACTTTGTTCTTTTTTTTTTTTTTTTTGGTTTGTTTGTTTGTTTTTTTAGTTATGGTGTTTCAGCCCTGATATGGCTTTTGTGGTCGGCAGGACTTAATGAAAGCACCATGATTTAGTTTGATTTGTTGACGCTTGATCACTTTTGGTCGGCTCAGAAGGTAAAGGCTGCGTGGGTTCACAGGGTTATGAGGACTGGCAGCGCCACAAGGTGGATGGGGAGATCAACAACAGGATGCGCATGGTGGTGGAGGGAGGGCGCCTCAAACACTGCCGCTCCATGGACATTAAGGTCAGAGGTTGTGTCTCTTTTCTCTTTGTAGTTTTTTTTAACAGGAGTTGGAGCTCTCTTGCCCTTAACTCTGTGTGAGCAAACTGTGAGTTTTTCTAAGTGTGTCAAAACAAGTAGATAGGTAAGACATCTGACAAACAGTAAGCACATGAGTCAGAAGGTCAAAGGTGACAGTCCCATGGACGTGGGCGTAGTGAGCTCAGTTTCGTTGGGTTGGTGTCACTGTGTAAAGACTAGTCCATATACACCAAGTCCATGTCTCGTAGTTTTCAAGACTGCACTGTGCACAATTTAAAGCCAACGTATAAATGAATTAATGACTGAAGATGAGAGAATGTGAGAAAGACGGTCTCATGGTGACAGCTTAGCAGACGTCTGACCTACACATCAGCCCAGCGTGCCGGTCAGACCTAGTGTAGTGAGCTGTGTCTCGGGCACACCATCATGGAAGGCATAGCCTGTCTCTCTCCTTCCGCCACTTTTATTTTCCCGGAACTGAATCAGGTATCCATGAACAAGTTGTGAACACTCGGGGCTTTCAAGCCGTAAAAATCCGAGTCTACACATGTTTCAAACTCTGGGCTGTGAGATGGAGCAGGGGACAAAAAGCACTAACAGCAGCAGCAGCCAAAGTAATGCAGCATTACAAAAGATCTGTGGGGGTCTTTGGAACAACGCAACAACTCTTACCACAGTGCATAGAACAAGAAAGAAAGTGATGTATGGCTGTTAGTAGGAGAAGAATCATTTGGGTAGGAAGCAATGGTGAGAGAGTGGTTTGTGTGTGTGTTGGGGAGGAGGTGAAGGGAGATGGTTGGAGGGTGGTAAACAGACAAAACCCCTCAGAGTGCACTTTATGTATTTGTCCTTGTACTTGCTTTTCACTAGTTTGTTTTAGTTCACCAAATGCGCGTGCGCTCGTGCAAACACACACACACACACACACACACACACACACATATGCACAAACATACACAGGCACACACACACACACATGCGTGCGCGTGCGCACACACTCACACACACACACACACACACACACACACACACACACACACACATGCAGGTGCACACACACACACACACACAAGGACACACACATGCGGGTGCGTGCAGACACACACACCCACACACACACACACACGCGCGTGCACACACACACACAACGCGCACACACACACACACACACACACACACACACACACACACACACACACACACACAGAGCACACACACACACACACACACACACACACACACACACACACACACACACACACACACACCGCCCAAAACAAACGTTGGTTAATTTTTTACTCGGCGTCAAATTACCAGTATCTAAAGGAAATTTAGACTGAAGAGTCATACACTCCTCATACCGACACGACCAAACAAATACATTGTTTCCATATGAGGTTGACAGTGCCCTTGAGGATTAAGATGCAAGAAACAGAAAAAGACGGAGAAAGGAATTTAATTCTTATCCCTACATGGTTCAGTTTCCAAATCGCCCAAAGTTACTGTGATATACAGTCAACTTTTTCAGCAGGAGTGTCATTGTAAGCCCATTGCTGGTGTGCTTGATATACAGTCAACTTTTAGAGCAGGAGTGTCATTGTAAGCCCATAGCTGGTGTGCTTGATATACAGTCAACCTTTAGAGCAGGAGTGTCATTGTAAGCCCATAGCTGGTGTGCTTGATATACAGTCAACTTTTAGAGCAGGAGTGTCATTGTAAGCCCATAGCTGGTGTGCTTGATATACTGTCAACTTTTAGAGCAGGAGTGTCATTGTAAGCCCATAGCTGGTGTGCTTGATATACAGTCAACTTTTAGAGCAGGAGTGTCATTGTAAGCCCATAGCTGGTGTGCTTGATATACAGTCAACTTTTTGAGCAGGAGTGTCATTGTAAGCCCATTGCTGGTGTGCTTGATATACAGTCAACTTTTTGAGCAGGAGTGTCATTGTAAGCCATAGCTGGTGTGCTTGATATACAGTCAACTTTTTGAGCAGGAGTGTCATTGTAAGCCCATTGCTGGTGTGCTTGATATACAGTCAACTTTTTGAGCAGGAGTGTCATTGTAAGCCCATAGCTGATGTGCTTGATATACAGTCAACTTTTTGAGCAGGAGTGTCATTGGAAGCCCATTGCTGGTGTGCAGGTGCAGGACATTGTGTGTGTTTATAAGCAGATCAAGAATGATTGGATTTCTTTTTCTCTTAACGTGTTATTGCTGTGTGTTATTGTTGTAAAAATGGCCTTTTTGTGGAGGATTTGACCATCACATCATGTTCAGTATCATCGTTTGATGTGAAGATGGGAGACATTATCTTTGTGCAGCTTAGTTGCAAAGTGAGGCAACTGCAGGCGGAAACCGAAACGAATCTTAAAAAAGTTTTTTTCTTTTTATGTACTGTATCCACCAGACATGAATAAATGAATCACAAGACAAAACATGATGTGTTTCAACTTTTAGGTCTTCTTCAGGCAAGATAAACAACACTCAGGACAACGAAAATGAAAAAATGAGCAATCATACCAGCCGCCGTTGCGAAGTGGTTAGCATCGCAGACTCCCAGCTGGGAGGCCGTGGGCTCAAATCCCATCAGAGTCATGTGGGTTTTTCTGCCCCAACCGGTACCTATGCAGAGTTGAGTTTGCTGCAGACTCAGTTTGGGAATACTGGGACCCACACAGTCGAGTTTCATCCACTTAATGGATGCGTTTCTGAGAGTGTTGCCCAAATTTCCTGACCAACACTGCAGGTGCCTGTATCTCTCAAGCCTGGTTGATGCTGGGATATATTATGAAAGGAAGCGTGGAGTACAGCCCTGTCATGTAGTCTCAGACCGAATTGGAATTCCGTAGCATCATCTTAATCATCCCCATTCTCATTAATCAGCATGAAAAAAAATGTCTCAGATTTTGTGTCCCTTCATGCCCTGCTTTCATGGTGACCTCAGTTTTGATGTCCTCTCCACGTCTGTGGCCTTGGTTTGGTTCCGTTGGGGTCACCGGGATCGGCGAGTCCATGGGGGTTGTCGTTGGATGGACATGGTGGCACTCTCCGAAGGGAGAGCTCACTCACGCCGGCTCCGCAACTAAGCAATTATTGTCGTTAGTAGGGGGCTTTAATAGGTGGTGTCCTGCGTATGTTAGATCAGAATAGGCGCCACTGAATACCACTGAAGTGACTCGGCAGCAGTGCAGTGTCTCCTCCGGTGGGTTGGCTCTTGACGACTTGAGGTTGACTGCTTCCTGTGGATTGCCGGTGCCGGGGCTACAGCGGGGCCGACCGGGCTGTGGCTGTGGACGGGGTGTCGGAATGAGCGGCGTGGGTGCACTGCCTCCGAGGTGGCGCAGAGGTTGGGACAGAAAAAAAAAAAAAAAAAGAGCAATTGCTTATCTCGTCAAATTTGGCTCAAAACGGACACTTGAGTGTTGTTTATCTTGCCTCAAGAAGAACTAAGAGGTCGAAAAACACGTCGTGTTTTGTCTTGTGATTCGTTTCTTCATGTTTGGTGGATGCAATTCTTTAAAAAAAAAAAAATCTTTAAGATTTGATCTTTACTCTTTAAAGACCAGGGTTTTGTTTTTTTTTTTTTTTTTTTTTTTTTAAGATTTGACTGCCACATCATTTATTTTGTTTTCTTGCAGGTGGGGGACATTGTACATGTGCGATCAACAACAAGTTCCCATGTGACATGGTTCTGCTCTCGTCCAGTGACCCTGAGGGCAAGTGTTACATCACCACAGCCAACCTGGATGGAGAAACCAACCTCAAGGTGTGCTTCATTTCGTTGAATCAATGCCCATCTTGCGCCGAATTGGATAGAGATAAGTGATTGCTCGTTCATTTCCATTATCTTGCCTGAAGAAGACCTAAGAGGTCAAAATGGATCATGTTTTGTTTTGTATTCATTTGTGTGTGCTTTTTTTTTGGCGGAGCCTTATAATGCTTTTTCAACATTCATTGTAATTGTCTTGAACGTTGTTTGTCTTGCCTGAAGAAGAAGACAAAGAGGCTGAAATGCATAGTGTTTGTCTTGAAGAACAAGCAGTCACTTATCTCATCAAATTTGGTGCAAGATGGGCATTAAGCTTAGGCCTTCATCAGGCAGGATAAACAACACCTAGAACAATGAAAATAAAGAACGAGCAATCGCTTATCAAATTTGGTGCAAGATTCACCCATCTTGCACTGAATTTGATGAGACAAGGGATTGATCATTCTTCATTTTTTTTGTTGTCCTGAGTGTTGTTTATCTTGCCTGAAGAAGACCTAAGAGGTCGAAATGCGTCATGTTTTGCCTGTAATTCATTTGTTTCATGTTCGGTGGATATAGTTTATAAAACTTTTTAAGATTTGAAAAACGTTGAGCATGTTCAGCTCCCCAGATTTGTAAGTATTCACTCTTGCGCTCACTTTCCTAGATGGTCATGCTGGTGGAGGTCAAAGGGGAGTTGAAGAGCAAGCCCAAGAATGAGATTTGCCTCGTGTGACATAGACTTGTGCTTCATAGGGTGCCTTGTACAGTTGCTGCTTTTGGTCATACAAGGAATGATGACAAATGTGGCTGAAAAGGGGTACATCTCTCTTAAAATGGAATTCCATGATTGTTTATCAATACATGCTCCCAAAACATGTGGATGACTTTTTTTTTTTTTAAAATAATTGTGTGATATGTTGTACAGTTTTGTTCTACATTTTGCTTCTATATGAATAATATGATGGGAGTATCTGCTTTCATTGTTATTTAGAAAGAAATGAAAAAAAAAAAACCTGTCAAATGAACAGTCTTGGTGTGGTTGGTTGGAACATGGCCATATAATCCAGATTTTCTTCTTTAATTTGGAGAGCATGGAGCTAATCTTGCTTCTGTTTCTAGTGAACCAGCAAGAGTGAGCTGCATTAGTGAATTCACTTCATGTTCGACGAACATATACAAACCCGTGTGTTTCCATTGACCAGGTAAGTTTTCCCACAAAGTACATCAGACTAGAGGTGCTGAATTAAAGTGTGGCAGCATGTGTTGAAGATGTGTTACTGTCAGTTCATCGGAATTTTCAAAGTCAGAGGTGCGTAAGTGCACAGGAGTAGTTTTACCAGATGTACTTGTCTGATTTTATAAGCTGCTATAATTTCTAACTGCCATTAAGCATTGACTTAAACTGGTGAAAAGCATGTCATAAATCATTTCAGACTGTGCCTGAACAGGAAAGCAAAGTTGATTCCAATTGAATTCGCATTTTTCAATCAATAAAAGAGATAATTTGAAGTGCAAAAATATATATGGGTCAGTCATTTTCGAAACTGACCTCTGATGTCACCAGCAGTGGGTCATGTGACCCCTGATATCTCAAAACAAACTGACGTTCTGATCACCATCTGGTACTGCCCTTAGGCTGCTGCCGGGATTCAAACTTGTCAGTCTTTGGAGATCAACGTTTGAGGCGCTGATCTCTCAGCTGTTCTACCCCTGTCTGTTGCAGACACGGACCTGTATCACAGAGACCAGAAAGTTCCAGAGAGATGGGGACTTTGAGGAACTGCAGGCACTGATCGAATGCGAGCAGCCAGTGGCCGACCTCTACACCTTCAAGGGCAGATTATATCTCATGCACCAGGGGGAGCGACTCCTCCGCTCGCTCAGCATTGAGAACGTGCTTCTGCGTGGTGCCCGGCTCAAGAACACTTGTTTTGTTTATGGTAGGTCTGCTGTGTTGGCACTGTGGTAGAAGAATCAGTGACTGACTCAGATGGGAGCAGTGGGGGGATTTGAAGAAAGACATTACTCGAGTCTTCCAGACTTCATAGTCTGTATGTCATTTCAAAGACATTACAAGAGTGTTTATTGACTTGATTGTCTGTATGTCGTTTCACAGGAGATGATAATGACCTGTCAGTATTTTGTAGTTCACTTTTTTTGTGTGACCTATCTGTATTTTTTAGTTCACTCTTTGTGTTCTTTTCGAAATAATGAGTTGCATTATATGAAATATCACAGAAGAAATGGACACACTCACTCACTCACACACACACACACACAGATACACACACACACACACACACACACACACACACACACGCATACTCACATATACACATGTATCTATACTCACACACACACACACACACACACCACACACACACACACACACACACCACTACACCATACGCACATACTCACTCATACACACACATATTTATACTCAAACACACACACACACACACACACACACACACACACACACACACACATATACACACATACAAATCCAAATCATTTAAAAGTGTTTATGGATGGGTCGGTAATGGAATCCTCTGACTGTGGCTCCGGTTTTATAATACCAAATTTAAATGTCGGGGAAATCATATTATTTAGGAAAGGGGTTTTTCAATCTATACCTCAGAATTATGTGCAATACTGAAGGCTTTGATATACATATATGATACACGAATTGCTTGCTGTAAAATTTTACTGTGTGTTAATTTCAAATCTGTTTTACAATCACTCTAGCATTAGGACTGCAAATCTAGAAAAAAATATGCTTTTTGAAAAACATTTACTGCATTGTTTAATAAGTCTAGGTATAAGAACTGATTTTTGTTGGGTCCCATCTCACTGTGGTATAAAGTGGAATGAAATAGCAGTCAAGCAAAAGGAGCAGATAGAAAGGCTGAAAATGTATTTTTAAAAAAACCCCATAGATTTATCCACCTGTGATTTAATCCAAATTATGGAAAAGTATATACATAAGCAGAATTTTAGTTAAAAAAAAAAAAAAAGGCTACTTTACCATCATGGCCAAGGCACATTGTTAGATTTATTAGTAAACTAAAGCTGAATACTTAGAACACTGAATATTCTCATGGTATTACTTGTGTCTGCAGAGAAAACACTTCTATGCATCAGCTTTTGTTTGAATGCTCAGTGTTGACCTCGCTGTATCATGAGAAAGGTATTGAGATGTATAACTTTAATAATGTCAGTACTGTTTTATATGGTTCATGTTACTGAAATTGCCATGGTTATTTCGCAGTCGCAGGTTGCAAAAATTTTTATAAAGATCAACAATGTGAAGGCTTTTTTTTTTTTTAACAAGTGTCTGATTTCATCTGGCGATGAAAAGGCATTAAATAAACCACTGAACTGAACTGACCACACACACACACACACACACACACACACACACACACACACACACACACATGTGCCCGCATTTGCATGCATAATTGTCTCTGACAATTTGCATGAAATCAGAGCAGTGAAGGAAAATGCAGATTATTGGTTATAGTTGAACAGGCAATCTTTTTGCATTCTTTTGAAGGCAGCAGTGTTTTTATGAGTTACAAATCATAGGGCAGTGAAAACAAAACAAACAAGGGAGAAAGGGGATCTGAACGTTCAGTTTTCATCTGAGGCATAGACAAAGACTGTGTTTAGCTGCAGGTGATCCTGGCTGACTGAATGGAGTACAGACAGACTTCGGTTGTCTAAAAAAAAAAAAGAAGAGAAAATTAGGCTGCTGGTTTTGGTAGAACTTTATGTATCTTACACACCTGAAAATCCATTTTCCTGAATGTGTATATTTTTTTCACATTTAAAAAAATTTTTGCTGTATTTTTGCTGTATTTGTATTTTTTTTTTGAGGGGGGGGGGGATGAGGGGGAGCAAAGGAATTCCCACATCTGTTGGTTTCTTCGTTTGTGGACAGTATAACTCAAAGACTAATGACCCAGTTTTAACAAAAACTTGGTTAAAGAACGGAATAGTGTCCAAGGATGAACTTGTTGAACTTGGGTGTGGATTGAGGTCAATGGGGCAGATCCAGGAACTGTGTGACCTTGGCAGAGGGCTGCGCTGTTCCCGGTGCCCATGTAGTTAGTTTTGTGTTTCTTGACGGAATACCCTGGGCCTCATCTGGTGCATGCACCCTCCTAGACTTCTTCTTCTGCGGGTCGATTTAATTGGCTGTGTCAGATCTTCAATCCTGTCACCACAATGAATCCCAGTCTTGTTGAGGTCTTGACGGCTGCCCCAAAGCTACATCTGCAGCTCTGTGCCCTCTGCCAGGTTTGATGATGAAGAACATCATGGGCTGGACAGCGGTGGAGGATGTTGTGTCTGGGGTCTGAGATCAAGTGTGCCGCACGAATATCATCTCTGTGGGCAATCTTAATTCGACTGAGGTGGCTCAGCAGTCAGCAGTGGCCAGTTCTCAGTCTGAAGAGATTGTGTTTGCTGGTATCTCTGGAGATGATGGATTGGATCAGCACCACTGTCTGCACCCAGCATTTTTTTTTTTACTGTTGTGGATGATACCCTCCTGGACAAAATTCAGGTCATTGAGTGTGTTCACTTGAGGTGGAGAAGATGACAAGTGTGGGTCAGTTTGTTGATCACTTTGTTTTGTTAGCCGCCATGCGTTTGTCTCCAAGGGACTTAACCCCTTTTTTCAGAAGAATGAAATCAGTGTGCTATTATGCAAAACGGTCATCATGAAAATAAAATGAGTATTTTTTTCTGAGGATAGAGTGAAGGTTGAGTATGTGGGAGTAGGGTGCTGAGAATGTCTGCCATATGATTATTTTCATCATCTTCTTCTACTGTTTCTTAATGTGTTTTGAAGTTGATGGGTTTTCTTTTTTCTTTTTCCTTTTTTTTTTCTTTTTCAATTATTGCATTTTTTTTTCTTCTCCAGGATGTGCAGTGTACACCGGCCAGGAATCCAAAATGGCTTTGAATTCCAAGTTCAAGAAAACCCAAGTTTTCTCAAATCGAGAGGTGAGAATCAGCCGGGTTGGTGTGTGTGTGTGTGTGTGTGTGTGTGTGTGTGTGTGTGTGTGTGTGTGTGTGTGTGTGTGTGTGTGTGATTGGTGTGTGTGTGTGTGTGTGTCTCTGTGCGTGTATGTCTGTTTGTGTGTGTGTGTACATTGTTGTAAACTGTTACAAAGAAAACTCTTGTCAAGTGGTCTCATAGGGGAAAAAAAAGAGGAAGATGACTTTTGCTCATCATGAAATCATCAGAGCTGAAGCTTGAGTTACTCGTGTCTCAATCAGAAAAGTACAGTACTCAAGTCAGGCCAACAAATGATTTCTGCCTACAAGCTGAAGTGTAATGGATCTTGCATACTGTTAGTAAAGGGTTTAGCTTGTTGCCACTGTTCCTCCTCATTCAGCCCCTCTGTCGTTCTCCTACATCACTACTGAACTGCCCTGTCTGGCCCTTCATGATGGAATCTGCGTTTTGTTTTCCCTATGGAGCGTTTTGGGGAGGTTTGAGTATTAAGACCTACTGGTTTAGGACAGCAGTTTGCTGGAGTTGCTGCATTGTACACTACTGAACTGCTCTGTCTGGCCCTTCATGTTGGACCATGCATTTTGTTTCCCTATGGAGCATTTGGGAAGGTTTGAGTTTTAAGATATACTGGTTTAGGACAGCAGTGTTTGCTCAGTTGCTGCATTGTACACTACTGAACTGCTTTGTCCGGCCCTTCATGATGGACCCTATATATTGTTTCCTGATAAGGTACTTGGGAAGATTTGAGTATTGTTGTTGTTGTCGTACTCTGACTAGAAGACTCCAGGGATCATCCGAACAGCCCAAGTACTTGAACACTATAGTACAAATGCATCAGCTGGGGATGAGAATATTATGTGTGTGACTGTTTTTGATTACCCCACATGGGAAGCCACACTCTGACTTTTGGGGATTTTGGAGACTGATAATTTTATGCTAGGAGCTTGTCACAACTGAAGACAATCCCTGCATAATTATGCAGGGTATAACAACATTTTAATGTCGCCTTGGTGTTCTAGTTAGCTTGGTCAGAGTGGTGTTCAGTTATGTGTTTTTTTTAATCCATTTCTGTTGATAAGTTTTGTATTCATTATGGCGTCACAACCAAGCACTTCAGGTACTTCGGTCCCACCGTACATTTACTACAGATCAGGTGCTGGGAATGTGGAGTAGTTGATACTGATATGGATCAAGAACAAACAGATGGTGATCAGGGTACATTATCAGATATTCAAAGCTCCACTGAGTTGAAACAAGCATGGCTGACCCAATTCCACAGGTTGGCAAGCAGAAGTGGGCTGGCCAGCGCACTGTGGGCTTGCATGCTGTTGGCAATGAGCCGACACAAACTGATGCTGATAGTAGATTCAAAACTTATAGTAGTGTGAGTGAGACAACTGATAGTGTAACAGTGTGTGGGCAAGCACGGAAGTCTCAGACACATGTGACTGCGAGCACAAAGGCGTCAAGGTCGAAGGGGCATGGCAGAGTGACCTGTGGCAGAGGTGTGCAAGCTGCAGCAACGGCAAACTAGGCCAGCCACAGAAAAATTTGACTGGGAGAATGGCTTGCCAGGTTCCAGAGGCCAACAGGCTAATGAATGACTTTGTTTTCATATTGCTTTCAAAAGTAAGAATGAAAGATAGATGTGTGTATGTGTTCCCCTTTTTCTTCCTTTCATGTGTGTACCAGTGGGGCATAAGTTTG
The DNA here is from genome assembly GCA_016801955.1 of Conus betulinus. Lineage (NCBI taxonomy): Eukaryota > Metazoa > Mollusca > Gastropoda > Neogastropoda > Conidae > Conus > Conus betulinus. The sequence goes on from JADBJO010011834.1 coordinate 61,301, forward strand.
TGTGTGTGTGTGTGTGTGTGTGTGCGCGCGCGCGCTATTCTCTTTTTGGTGTAAGAATTGTGGTGTGTGTGTGTGTGTGTGTGTGTGTGTGTGTGTGTGTTGTGTTGTGTGTTGGTTGTGTTGTAGTGTGTGTGTGTGTGTGTGAGAGAGAGAGTGTGTTTGATGTGTGTGTGTGTGTGTGTGTGTGTTTTCCCTTTTTCCCTTTTTTGCGTGTTTTTTTGTTCTTTCTTTCGTGTGTGTACCAGTGAGGCATAAGTTGTGTGAGTGTGTGCTATTCCCACTTTGTGTAAGAGTGTGTGTGTGTGCTATTCCCTATTTGTGTAAGAAGTGTGGAGTGTGTGTGTGGAGCATGTTGTGTTGTGGAGTGTGTGTGTGTGTGTGTGTGTGTGTGTGTGTGTGTGTGTGTGTGTGTGATTGCTTTTCTTCATCACAGTACAGACAGTAGAAATAGTGTCATTTGTAGTTGTAGAATTCTCTTTTTTTTTTTTCATTCTGTCTGAAAACTCAACCCTGGACATACTTACAAGCTTGATACTTGTCTGTCTATTGTGCACTGCCATCACCAGTTTTCTGATTTGGAGTATATGGTTTTGAGGCTGTATTTTTCATTCTTCTGAGCTGCTGGTCCCTGTGTCCCTTAGCTTTGCTGGCAGGGC
>JADBJO010011835.1:0-5000 GCA_016801955.1 Conus betulinus
CCAAAGTGTACTGAAAACACTTTAATGACAAAGATCCTGCACATAAATCCTGCCAGAGGAAATCCCTCCCAGTACAGACAGTTTTGTTTAAAAGCGAATGAGGAGGGGGGGGGGGGGGGGGGGGGGGGCAGAAATCTTTTCCCGTTACTCTCCATCCATCAATGACACCAAGTGCGGTGTATGCGCACGCGCGCGCGCGCGCGCGCGCACACACACACACACACACACACACACACACACACACACACACACACACAAGACAGAGACAGAGACAGACAGACGTAGCGACAGGGAGACAGAGACAGAGAGGAGGTGGTGAGGGTGGTGAAGAGGGACAGAGACAAAGACAGAGAGACAGGGAGAGAGAGGAGGTGGTGGGGGAGGTAGAGTGTGTGAGAGGGAGGGACAGAGAGATGTTATCAGAGAATCGCTTGCCTGCAGAGCTGACGGTGGTGAGTTTGAACCATTCGTGGGGTTCCAGTTTTTCCAGCTTGAAAACCCTCTGTCCACCCAGTTTGAAAACCCTCTGTCCACGCAGCAGTCACTGAAAACCCTCTGTCCACCCAGCAGTCACTGAAAACCCTCTGTCCACCCAGCAGTCACTGAAAACCCTCTGTCCACCCAGCAGTCACTGAAAACCCTCTGTCCACCCAGCAGTCACTGAAAACCCTCTGTCCACCCAGCAGTCTCTGAAAACCCTCTGTCCACCACCTGATTCAGTTCAGTTCAGAGGGTTAAAGGGGGCGGAAAGAGGTGGGCTCCATCTTCCATCATGCCAGGCCCTAGACACGCTGACCTCTGACAGGTCAAAGCCTTTATTGCCCAGAAGGTTATGGGTATGTTTGCTTTCGTTTTTAACAAAACCCCACATCCACCCAGCAGGGGGGGGGGGGGGGGGGGGGGGGGGGGGGGAGAAAACCTCTCCCTGAAAGCGCTCCTTTCCGAGAATGTGAAAACTATGCTCATCTTTGATGGAAACAGAACAAAATGGTGTGAAGTCCTGTCTGAGGGCGAGCGAGTGTCGGAGGTAAAAAAAACTTCGAGGTTGACCCAGCTTCCCTTGACATTTGCAAAGCACAATGACATTATCTTGAATTATTTTTTGAAAGTTTGGGGAGTGGTGACATGAATGGGTCCCCCTGCCAGGGAGAGGCTGGGGGGGGGGGGGGGTGCTGAAAAAAATCGTGGAAAGGGAGGGGGTCAGGAGGGGGAGAAAAGGAAAATTATCCAGCAAAAAAAAGCAAAAATAATTTGTATTTAAATCTTAATTGGCCAGCCAGGGAGAGGGAGAGGGGGGGCTGAAAAAGAAATCGTGGAAAGGGGAGGGGGTCAGGAGGGGGAGAAAAGGAAATTATCCAGCAAAAAAGCAAAAAGAATTTGTATTTAAATCTTAATTGGCCAGCCAGAGAAGGCGGGGGGGGGGGGGGGGGGGGGCTGAAAAAAAAATCGTGGAAAGGGGAGGGGGTCAGGAGGGGAGAAAAGGAAATTATCCAGCAAAAAAGCAAAAAGAACAATTTGTTTTTAAATCTTAATGGGCCCACCAGGGAGAGTTAGGGGGAAAGGGGGGGGGGGGGGGGGGGGGGGGGACTGAAAAAAAAATGGAAAGAAAGGGGAGGGGTCAGGGGGAGGAAAAGGAAATTATCCAGCAAAAAGCAAAACAATTTGTTTTTAAATCTTACCTCCCAAAAAGGCTTGGATTTTTGATCGAATCCAGCCAAGGTGTAGGTCAGGTCAATCAAGACGGCCGTATCTTCTTTCGGTTTGCACTGCTTTGCTGTGGCGAATCACGCAGCTATCCCTTCATCCCATCAACATGACCCGGGCCAGTTTTTTTTTTTTTTCCAAAGGCTTCCCAAGTCACTCCACGGCGTTTGTAGGTGAAGCTGGCATTATTCAAAGAAGCAGCACACAGTTTAGAACTGCAAGTCTTAAGGCACTTCTTTTGCACCTTACCGTTTTAGCGTCAAAAAATCAATTCAGTTCTCTTCGCTGCTCGTTTGCGATGGCGGGCATCGTCACGTGTTTACACGCAGCACCGTTCATTGGTGGAGGATGTCAAACCTTTAGCTATGTTGTGAGATGAGATCACGCGCGGAGTAGCTCCGACACCCTCAGGAGACACGTGAATCACTGTCTGGGCCTCTTCCCTTTGCAACACATCCCTTAGAGTTGTCAGGGCCTGTGGAGGAGGGCTAGAGAGGGGAGGGAGGGGGGGGGGGGATTGGGGAGGTTGGAGGGAAAGGCTTGAGGAAGGTGGGGAGGGGAGGTTGGGGGGAGGCAGGGTGGACGTTTGGGGGAGGTGGGGGGGAAAGGTTGGGAGAGGGAGGTGGGGGGGGGGAGGTTAGGTGGAGGCAGGGGGGGGTTTGGGGGAGGTTTGGGGGAAAGGCTTGGGGAAGGTTGGGGGGGAGGTTAGGGGGGGGAGGGTTGGGGGGGAGGTTGGGGGGGTTTGGGGGGTTGGTTGGGGGGGGGGGGGGGGTGGAAGGGGGGGGGTGGGGGGCTAAGTTGGGGGAGGTTGGGGGGGGGGGTAGTTGGGGGAGGTTGGGGGGGTGGGGGGGGGTAAGTGTGGGGAGGTTGGGGGGGGTGGGGGGAGGGTTGGGGGAGTTGGGGGATGGGGGGGGGGGGGGGGGGGGGGAGTGGAGGGACGGTAAGTTGGGGGGAAGGTTGGGGGAGGCTGGGGGGGAAGGTGGGGGGGGGGGGGGAAGGTGGGGGACGGATTTGGGGGAGGTTGGGGGGGGGGGGGGGACGGGGGGTGGGGGAGGTTGGGGGAGGTTTGGGGGAGGTTAGTGGGGGAGACTGGGGAGGGAGAAGAGGACTGTGACGGGGTCCTACCTGACTGTCGTGTAGAGAACATTTCGTCCACGTCTCACATCCTCCTTCTTCCTCTGCAGCTGGCAGGCTCTCTCATCTCTCTCTCTCTCTCTCTCTCTCTCTCTCTCTCTCTCTCTCTCTCTCTCTCTGCACATAGGTGTTCGTCAGATGGAGAGGTTGGACGATATTGGTGGGGGGTGGTGTGATGTGTGTGTGTTGTTATTATGTGTGTGTGTGTGTGTGTGTGTGTGTGTGTGTGTGTGAGGGGGAGGTAATGGTAAATGCCTAAAATCTGAACTGGCCATCAACCATGTGTGACCATTGATTTGCTTTCGTCCTGTGCGTTCTGCTGGTCACTTTTTGTTTTTTGTGTGTTAATTACTGACGAAGTTTGACGTCAGTTTTTTCATTTGGCCCTCCTTTTTGTATTCGGCTTTTATGCTCACATGAATGTTTATTGATTGTATACGGTTGGTGTTGTTTCATTGAATGCCACAAGAAGAAAGAAAGAAAGAAAAAGAAAGAAAGAGAAGAGAAAGAAAGAAACAAACAAACAAACAAACAGTAAAATTAAAATTAAAAGAGAAACCAATGTATTTTTAAGAATGAAAGCGTGAATGAACAAATCACTAATTGAATGAAGAAATGCTCAAAGTAAGAATAACAGTTTTAAGTAGAAAGATTTGAAGACGCAAAAATAACTAACAGTAACCAATGTAATGAATGAAAAACCGCTCTCTCTCTCTCTCTCTCTCTCTCTCCTCTCTCTCTCTCTCTCTCTCTCTCTCTCTCTCTCTCTCTCTCCCTCTCCCCCTCCCCCCCCCCCCCATAGACCAGGTCATTTGGAGTTTGTAGTGAACACCCGAGAAACCTTTTCAATTCATACAAATAAATCTTTTCAATTTGTATAGAGGCAACTTCGAGGCCCCATAAGTCAGCTCCGTACTTACCATGGTTGAATCTGAGAATAGAACACATTAAAGCAATGTCAGAGACTCGTTATCGAGCATACGCAGTTTTTTTAGGATACAAAGTAAACATTGTTTAGCTCTCTGCTTACAAATCATTGCAAGCAAACCTGAAACTTAAACAGGTTGAGAAATGTATACCCAAGTAGGCTACTTATAAACCTTGACCACTGACACAGTTATTCCATTATACATCCATTTTTCTCAGGCAGCAAGATATCCGCCTTTCCTTAACACAATAGTATTACTTTTTGCCATGTTTATCTTCAACTGGAGAGATTCAGTAACTATTCTATACTGTTTAACTGATTTTTGCAGACCAACTATCTTTCTGATATCAATACAACGTCATCAGCTAACAGGAGAATAAAAATCTCCAACGCATCATTGACATGACTAACAGATACCCAATTTATTTGCTTTCGGTGGTTAGGTACATTCGTTCACTGGCTATAGATAACTCGGATGCCCCCAGAAAGATTACCACATAAAGCGTACAAAATGTTAGTGCAGCTAGACGCTAAAGAACTGAGAATAGAACAACATTACAGCAATGTCAGAGACTCGTTATCGAGCATACGCAGTTTTTTTAGGATACAAAGTAAACATTGTTTAGCTACTCATTGCAAAAATTCTGAAACTTAAACAGGTTGAGAAATGTATACCCAAGTATTTATAAACCTTTACCACTGGGGCTATTCCATTATACATCCATTTTCTCAGGCAGCAAGATATCCGCCTTTCCTTAACACAATAGTATATTACTTTTGCCATGTTTATCTTCAACTGGAGAGATTCAGTAACTATTTCTATACTGTTTAACTGATTTTGCAGACCAACTATCTTTTCTGATATCAATACAACGTCATCAGCTAACAGGGAATAAAAACATCCAACGCATCATTGGCATGACTAACAGATACCCAATTTCATTTGCTTTCGGTGGGGTTAGGTACATTCGTGACTGGCTAAAGATAACTCGGATGCCCCCAAAAAGATTACCACATAAGGGGTACAAAAATGTTACACGAAAATCCACTTAGCTTTGATCGCTTCAGAGTTCAGCGCAAGGAAGAAGGCGTTGAAACAGTATAGAAATAGTTACTAAAGTTAGGTTGAAACTGTACGAATTTGGTTTTGGTTTTGTGTGGGAGAATCAGGGTGTAGATGACATACATAATTTCCCGTGTGTTTCGGCAAACGTTGATCGATTGTACTTGGCAA
>JADBJO010011835.1:12500-15000 GCA_016801955.1 Conus betulinus
AGAAAGCGAATATTCAGAAACCGTGTCATGGAGAAAGGCTGGAGACAACGGAACGTGTGACCTTGACAGACAGGCTGTAGGACAAATTGTATCACAAACTATCTCATCATCATGCATTGGACAGTGAGGCCAGCCATCACACAGGTGGTCAGAGTGTAGACAGGTTGTGGAAGCTCTGCATTTGAAGAATCCCGAACACATCATGTCCTCACAGCCGTCTTCATCTTTACTGTCCAAACAGTCAAAGATTCCATTGCATCGTGTGTAGACTGGCAGACAGTTATTTGAGTCACCAGGACAACGGTAATGACTGTCAGGACAAGACTCATTGAAACCCATCGGGGTCGCTTTAAACTTCCTGATGTTATCAAACCTGACCAGAGCAGGGGAAGGAAAAAAAGGGAAACTCCACCATCCATCGTCTATATGAACTGCAGCTGTGTTCATCAGAGTGATCTTGGCAATGAGGTGTTTGGTCACATACCCTACTGTACGAAAGACATTGGCCACTCATGCAGGGTGAACTTCTTCACACACACAGGATGTTTACAGAATGATTCATCACTGCCATCCTGACAATCGTGTATGAAATTGCACACTAAAGAGTATGACAGTGTGGTGACGTCATCACTGCAAGCAAATGTGTGGACTACATAGAGTCGTTATCTGCTATATGTAACGAGATGTGTGACGAGTGATCACGAAAATGACAAGCTGTCTGTTCTCGCGTGCACACGTTTAATGGATGAAAAGCCACACAGAAGAAATGTGTAGGTCACATGACTACCAAGGCACAACGTCATAGGTTTTTGTCGCCATGGCAACGCATATTTAGTGTTGTTTAGTGAAACTTGTTTGATAAGTGGCGGGTGTTGAAAGGTTCTGTTTTGTTGTGAATGCACAAACTGTACCACGCAATGAACTTCTCTGGCTGACATTCCCCTGACAGCGGACAAACGCATATGCCATGCGTATGAAAAGATTAGTACAATAACATCTCATCTGTCCCTTGTGCACGCCAAAAAAATACCCATGGTGAGGCGAAATGTATGATAAAGCACAAATCTGCCTTGAAAAACTTCTTGCCTGTACATAGGAGGCGATGATAAATCATTGGAGAAGATACCAACCCAAAAGTTCGACAGCCTCTGCCCATGCAGCCTGTTAGGTGAAGCACTGTAGCAAGCCAGTCAAGCACACACAAGGCACACTTACTGTGCCCCCTAAAGAATGACAATGCTCGTTACTCACTTTAGAGTTATCGCCATTGAACCCAGGCACATCATGCTGAAAATGAGTAGCACCGTCCACACATGGCTATCATGCCCCGGCAGTCAGCACTGCTGAAGGGACAGTGTTCTGCTTCATCCTGTCCATCCTCACACTCTGTCTTCAAGTTACAATCCATGTGGTGTTGAAAACTGTGATAATCATCCACTGAACAGTTCCAAAACCACTGGGTAATTTTTGAGGAGCTTTCCCTTACAGGAAAAAATGTGAAGAACACTTGAAAGCATTGTGTCTCGATGCATGCTGATGTCGATACGTCAACACTCAATGCTCTTGCTGTGTATACATTCGCGAAATCACAGTTAGAATCAGATCCATCCCATACCTTAGATCGTATGTCCCTCCTTTTGTTCACAGACTTATCAAATTGCCAAACATGACGATATACGCTGAAGGCTGGCGTAAGTGATGTCTTTAGTTCGAAACTAAGCATAACAACGTGTCTGGATGGAACATACATATATCCCCAAATGGACCTAGGATCATCAAAACTCAGATTACCTCTCAGTGTCACATAGCCAGACGACGGGGATGTCGTCACAATAATCAGATGTCCTGAGGAATTGTGAATGCTGTATTTTCCTGCCAGTACAGAGCACTGTTTTAGTTCAGTGGGGTGCCAACAAACATTACAAGATTGTGCTGTTGCTACAGAGCACCAGTTTTTAGTTTAGTGAAGTTTCACAAAATTAGAATCTCTTGGTGTCAATACAGAGCACCTTTTATTTATGTTGTTTTTTTTAGTTCCTTGAGGTGTCAGCAACATTGAAATATGTTGCTGCCAGCACAGAGCACTGTTTGAGTTCATTAAGGTGTCAGCAACTGTTACAGGGTGCATTTGAATACACTCAATCACAAACACAGCATGTATACTCCAAACACACGAACCTACTCCATTTATTCAAAGGAGAGACAGAGGAAACAACAATTCCCCTTTTTTTGTGTGCTCCCTTTACCAACAAACAAAAACAAACAAACAAACACAAAAAACATGGCAATATCTTTCAACACACTGTGAAGGATCTGTGCACGTAATAACAAATCACGTAACCTATCAAACGTTTTTTTCCATGCCAGATAAATCAATCCAGCAATCAAAAAGGTGGTTAGTACGGGGTTGAAAAACAACAATTTATGAAAAAAAACCTCTACAACATTTAAAAGAAAAGGAGCACCACAAACACTAATCAGAAAAAACGCCCTATATGAA
>JADBJO010011835.1:20000-22500 GCA_016801955.1 Conus betulinus
AAGTAATTTTAAAACACTTCTTCTACAGTGGTTGATTATAGATTACAGGGATGGGTAACAGAAAGTAACGACACTAGGAATATTAAGCTGGGTTTAAAGTCTAGTACCTGTTGGTTGATCACATGTTTACTCTGATGGCATTTAGCAAAAAAAACTATTTTCTTTGAGTCATAAATGAGAAAGAAATCTTTACACTGATTTTGAAAAAGCGTTTGATCCCACGAACAGTGGTATTTCAGGCCCTAATCTGTTAAACAATGGTGTAGGATGGACGCTATATAAGTACATAATGTGTATCTATAGAAACCTGGAATCTAACGTCAGATGTAGGGGAAATATATAGGGCTTGATTCAGTGCACCAGTGGTGTGAAACAAGGTAATGTATGTAGCAACACGTTTTCTTTACCTATTAATGAATCAACGTCAGAAATTGTTTCCAGCAAAAGACATAGTACAGCATTTACTACAGACGTTTTACATGTATTCATTTTATTACTGACAACTTCCTTCAAACTCAGCTGAGCAATCTTTCTCGAGCTGCTAGTTCACTTTGGTTAAAAAACGAACATGGCAAGGAGCAACGTTATTGTGTCTAGAAAGGGTAGATATTAAAGGTCTACTTTATGGGTTCTCAATAATTGGTCAGCTTATGCAGTAAAACACCACTGCCAGAGACATTGCTTTCCAACCAGAAATGGCTCTCTGTGGATCTAAAGAGCAGTTCCTGTCCAATCCTTACAACAAACAACGTTTCATAGACTTGCTCAGCCACTCCCTTCAGAGCAGCGTTGCCGTGTTGCATGCAAATGGAGATGCTGATTGTCTCATCGTCAAGACAACCCTTAAAAAAGCAGTGGAGGTGAAAACAGTACTTGTAAGCGAGGACACCGACCTTCTGGTGCTACTCCTGCATCATCTCAGATCAGATCACCACCCAGTTTATTTCATGTCTTCAGGAACTAAGAAAGATTCAGAGTGTGGGACATCTGATCTATCCAAGAAACTTTGGACACAGATGTTTGCAGCAGAATTCTTTTTACCCATGCATCTGGATGTGTGTGACACTACCAGCGCTATTTTTTCCTTGGGAAAATCGCTTCCCTTGAAAAAGCTGGCAATTTTTTTTTTTTTTTTTTTTTTCGAAAGCAGGCAGATGTCTTTCTTTGGAAAAGTGACACAAAGGACGTGGTTGCGCTGGTGAGACTGCCCATGTATTTCTGTTTGGTGGGAGATCTGACGACAAGCTTGATAGACTCTGATATGTCAAGTATTCCCAGAGGCTGATCGTCAGCTCTTCAGCTTTGCAACCAAACAAACTACCTCCAACAGCATCAGCAGCGAAGTTCCATTCCATGCGATGCTACTACTAAGTGCAAGAGTGGCTTTTTTCTCAATAACGGCAGTCCTGACTTCTATCTCAGCCCCCTTGAGTGGGGATGGCAAAGAACCAGCGGTATGTATGTTGCCTCCAGTCTGCTGTGATGAGCCTGCTGCCCCAGAGGAGCTGCTGAACATCATTAAATGTACCTGCAAAACTGACTGCCAAACGGTCAAGTGTTCATGCAGACAGCACGGTCCTGTGTGTGGTGTTGTTTGCAGTGAGTGCAGAGGGAAAACGTTGTTTAAACTCCATGCAGAAGATGGCGTGTTTTGATGACAGTGATTCTTCAGACGACAATGAGTAATGTCTCCATTTATATACTCGGTAAGAGAAATCTGTTGATTTCGAAAGCAGTCACAAGGTTATTTGTAAACTGTTGTCTTTATTTTTGAAGACAAAATCAAGCTGTACTCTGTTTCAGATGATTACATTTAAGTGCAGTCTTAATTGTAGTGGTGAATCTGAAGAAACTATGGCTCAGGATGACAGTGCCTCTGAAGCACATACTTTAATGTGACATTTTTTTTTTTCTGTGACAAAGGAAGATAATGAATGACAGAAATCGTCTCATACTCCTCCCAACTTTATATATATATACACACACACACACACACACACACACACACACACACACACATATATATATATATATATATATTGGATATATATATATATATATATATAATATAACTTGGAGTAAAATAAAAAACACAGAAGTAACCAGATTCATTTTAAATTGTATATTCTCCAATAAAATTTTCGCTTAAAAAGCTTCTTCAGTACTGGCTGGCTACACACACACACACACACACACACACACACACACACACACACACACATATATATATATATATATATATATATATATATATGTATGTGTGTGTGTGTGTGTGTGTGTGTGTGTGTGTGTGTGTGTGTGTGTGTGTGTTCGTTATTATCTTATATGATGACCAAATTTTCTAAATCATGTAAACAAACGTTTGTGGCTTTGTTAACACATGCATGTGCACTCGCACATGCATGCACAAACTCTAATTCTAATAATAGTTATTATTATCATTGCTATTGGTGTCATTTCAAGCAAGAGTGAACTGAAAAATGCCTCAAAAAAAAAAAAC
>JADBJO010011835.1:25000-39735 GCA_016801955.1 Conus betulinus
AGGGCGGTTTTCACCACAGAGACTAATATCACTTTCTTCCATCGATGAGCAGTGAAACACTCGTTTTGCTCCTGCTCTCTGCCGTCACACATATTAATCCACTGGACATGAATGAATGACGGAAGTCGATCATTTTGCACAGTCACAACAAAACTCTATCGGTGCATCTTGCATCTGTACCCTTCCTCTCAATAGCGTGTCTCACTGTCACTGACTGACTTGAAGTGCTCGCGTCCATCGACTTCCGCTTCATTTCGCAACAACATTCATACTCCTGGAATCACCATAGTCTGGCGAATCTATGTCTATGCCTGTTGTTGCACTGTCGCCGAAAATTAACACTCTATCGGTCAATTAGTGGGAGAGACGTAACGAGGCAACCAGCATTGTCCATGAGCGACAACTCACCCTGGACATTTATTTCGTAGCGCTCCTCAGCATGTAAAGTCTCGCGAGCATGGCAAAGTGTGCTGTCGTGTGTATCAAGCAACATCTATGAAAATCAGGAAATCAATTGTGTGTGTGTGTGTGTGTGTGTGTGTGTGTGTGTGTGTGTGAGGGAGCGCGCATTTTCGATTGTTAAGTGCAACCCACTACACGATATAGAGTTGAAGCGTTATGGCTTGATAATGGAGCATTGCACTGTGAAAAGTTCTTTTGTTTGCTGTGAAGAATTTCTTGGCGTATCATTGCCAACGTCTGATTACCTACTACATTTGTTAGGACAAGGTATGCCCAGTTTGTTTAAACTCTTTGATAAGATGGACTTTTATTTACGAGATTCAAGTCTGCCTAAGATGTATGCAATGTTATATGAATAAGACGAACGAAAGTCAACTGGCTGACAAGAGAAAAGTTAAACTACATGAACTAATTGGGTTGGGATGTGTGGCTCAATCCGGAGTAGGATACATGGCTGGTTTTTCTAGATATGCTATAAACAAGACTGATGGATTACAGGTAGCAACGGCGGAATACTCATATTCATAATAATACTGTAACTAATTTGTTTAAGCAATTCAATTTGCTTCACTTTGTTCTAACCTATGTATCGGTGAAAATGGCCAGGCATTAAAAGTATAAATTATGATAACATTTCAATTTAGAGTTTAACATTTGTCTATTCATTGTTGCTGTTACAAACGCCACAACGAACGAACTCTTTTTTCCCTCTGTTATGTAAAAGAACACAAGAAGATGTCCGTTTTTTGCATGTTGTTGTTCTGTCTTGATAGATTTCAGGGATCAGGTAATCCCTACAAAGTATCCAAATCATCCTTCATTGCTCAGACTCTTATTGCTTATGTCAACAAAGCATGAAAATATTTCAAACAGTTTGGCGTTTACTTATTCAAAACACATTTGAAATATGATCTAGATATTACTCATAGTCCTGTTGTTTACGTTCCTTTGTTTCATTACCGATTTCCGATTTCAATAGTACGCATCGTCTATGCCACTGTTTTATGTTGTTTATGCACCTCTTCAATAGGGGCTTTGCTCTTCTTGAATACATCCTCTCTCTCTCTCTCTCTCTCTCTCTCTCTCTCTCTCTCTCTCTCTCTCTCTCTCTCTCTCAATCAATCACTCTCTCTCACTCACTCATCATCAAACACCTGCACTTTCTCCCATAAGAAAGCCGCCCATAAGAAGCCCCCAACTCCTCCCACATGCCTTCCCCTTTGGGGATTTTTTTTTTTTTTTAATCGGCAAACACTTTTTTTTTTTATTCACCGGGAACGTGATCCTTCCATGAGAGGCGATCGTCAACTTTCCTTGTTACGCCATTCTACCCGTCAACAAATCGTTAACTCTTCTTGTTACGCATTTCTACCCGTCAACAAATCGTTAACTCTCCTTGTTACACCATTCTATCTGTCAACAAGTTTTGGCCACCATGATCGAAATAAAAATTGATCTGTAACTCCTGGATTAAGTAATCTGCCTCTGTGGCAGTTTACCATACTGGAGCCATAAGGAATTTGCATTGTTTCCGTGTAACGCATAACTTTTTTTTTTTCTTTACATATCTCAATCTAATGTTGCCCTATCACACACAACTTTTTTGTGTGTGTGCATAATTCAATCCAGTATATGGTCTATCGTGGAATATCCACGCCTGAGCTCAGCTCTTTCCTCACATATTTTGGCAGTTAACATCAGAGTCTGTCCAAAACAGCAGTAATACATTTCATTACAATGCAGGGTGCGATACTCCCCCACCTCCATATCAACGTTTTATATGAATCATTTTATCAATAGCTTCCGCTTTAGTCCAAAAAACAAAAGAGAGAGAGAGAGAGAGAGAGAGAGAGAGAGAGAGAGAGAGAGAGAGAGAGAGAGAGAGAGAGAGAGAGAGATGGCTTACTCTATACTCCTGATCACTAAAGCAAAATTGTAACTCTCTGCGCATGTGTGCGTGTTGTGTATGTGTTGTGTGTATGTGTGTGTGTGTGTGTGTGTGTGTGTGTGTGTGTGTGTGTGTGTGTGTGTGTGTGTGTGTGTGTGTGTGTGTGCGTGCGCGCGCGCGTACGTACGCGCGCGCGCGTTTCTATGTCCGATTGTGTGTGTTGGTCTCTGCACATGTGTGTGTGTGTGTGTGTGTGTGTGTGTGTGTGTGTGTGTGTGTGTGTGTGTGTGTGTGTGCGTGTGTGCATGTGTGTGCGTGTGTGTGTGTGTGTGTGTGTGTGTGTGTGTGTGTGTGTGTGTGTGTGTGTGTGTGTGTGTGTGCGTGTGTGTGTGTGTGCTTGTTGTTTCCTTAGAGCAGAATATTAAAGTCATAAATCAATATTTTCTTTTCAGGCCCATTACTGCCTTGGTTTATGGCACACACACACACACACACACACACACACACACACACACACACACACACACACACACACACACACACACACACACACACACACACACACACACACACACACACATACACACACTCACACACACACACACACACACACACACACACACACACACACACACACACACACACACACAATGAAAGAGAAAGAGAGAGAGGAGGAGGAAGAAGAAGAAGAGGAAGAGGAGGAGGAGGAGGAGACCGACAGAAAGAAAGCAAATATGAAGTAGAAGAGAGAAGATGATGATGAAACGCTTATGAAGCTGGCAGCGTACATGATTTAACAACATCGTATAGATAGATACCTGCAGAGCGTTTGTCTTTGAATAACCGGCAAAGTCACCTATGAACAATTCCATTCTTACCATGTGTTTCATCGTCTCTCAGGTCCTAGGCCATTTGAGTGAGAATGCTATTATTTCAAAACATAGGTTAGCAACTGCTTGGTGGGGGGGAGGGGTGGAGGGGGGGGGGGGGGGGGGGGGGGGGACAAAAAAAGTTCTGTACTTGTGTACGAGAGTGTGTAAAAGGTAAGCGTGACTTTCGCCGACCTGACGCTTTGCAACACACAGGTGACACATTATTGCCGTCAAATCGGTCCCAATAGTGCTACCAGAGTTAGTACCAGTCCCAAACAACACACACACACACACACACACACACACACACACACACACACACACACACACACACACACACACACACACACACACACACACACACACACACCCAACCAACCAACAAAACAAACAGGGATAGTATATAAGTGTTTTCCCCCCAGCTAATTACCAGAATGATGAACGCACACTGTGCGCTAGCTAAAAAAAAAAAAAAAAAAAAAAAAAAAAAAAAAAAAAAAAAAAAAAAAAAAAAAAACGGAATATAAAGCATATAAACACATGCACTATTGCACAGCAGAATCTTAAAAGTTATAATGTCGGCCATACAAACAACAGAAAAGAGAAGAAATGCTTTTATCTGTTGAACGTCCAAATAAATGATATTTCTCCACTGTTTCCACTCTACTGGACTTTTTCATCAAGCATACGTATTTCAGTTGCATTTCTTCTTTGTGCAAATTTTAACCGATCCTTTCCCTTACTTCGTTAACAAGATGCGCTTCCTTTGATGCCCGCATTGTTAGGACAAACAATGAATACATGAATGAAGATGTGGTCCTTTTTTTATTTTTTCATTTAATATGATTACAGATAGCTATCAATGTTCACCCTGCTCGACAACACGACAGAGACCAAGTGATCTTGCATTATGTTCCGAGAAAAAGGTAGTGTTGGATGATGATCAGAGAGAGAGAGAGAGAGAGAGAGAGAGAGAGAGAGAGAGAGAGAGAGAGAGAGAGAGAGAGACAGACAGAGACAGAGACAGAGACAGACAGACAGAGACAGGCAGACTGACAGGCAGACAGAGACAGACAGACAGACAGACTGAGCTGTGGCAATTCTGAGCACAGAAAAGCACTATGAGCAAGGAGGGGTGGGGACAGAACACAAATCCACTGAGTGTAGAACAGCACAGAGCCTCTGATATCATGACAGCCAAGCAGTTAAAGGGAAGGCCTCACAGTGCATTATGCACGTAGCGTAAAGAACAAAGTTGCTGCTCTTAGCTTTCTTTTCGCCTTATCTCTGATGCATTACTATACTCGCACTCTGTACAACATGTGACCCCATTAGCAACATCAACAGAGATATTAGGTGTCTGACTATGACTACAGCACTTCCTTATTATGTTTGACAACAAACCAGACAGTGGTGTATGGGCTGTAGGAGCGGAGGGTCTAAAGTCTTTTTTTTCTTTTTTTTGTGCATGTTAAGTGACACAGATAATGTATGTTCAAATTCTGTTGCTCGCCTTATTTCTAGGTCACATTTTCAAGAGTCATGCTCTACTCTCTTAATGAAACTCCACTGGCTGTCTATTTCAGAACGGATTGGTACAAAGATGTATGTACATGTTTTGTGCGTGCGTGCGTGCGTGCGTGCGTGTGTGTGTGTGTGTGTGTGTGTGTGTGTGTGTGTGGTGTGTGTGTGTGTGTGTGTGTGTGTGTGTGAGTGCGTGTGTGCTTGTGAGTGAGTGTTTTGGGTGGTGGGTAGGTATTTGTAATAACTGTGTTGATTTAAAATTTGTGTACATATGTTGCTCGTTATCAGCGCCTAGCACTTTTGGCAAGGCGCATTACGAATGCTATGTAATTATCATTAATATCAGTTCTAGCATTAGCAGCATCATTACTGTTCTTATGTGGATCCTCATGTTCAACAGCTGGCATTCTGGCGTGGTTTCAGGTACAGGAACACTGAAAGAATGAACGTCGACAACATGTTACTGCTGTGTGACGACTGTGTCCTTAAATGTTTGTATTTTTAGTTAATGGCGGATTCGATTCGATGTGGAACAAACCGGTAAGTACAACCAACATTCAAGGAATAAAGTATGGAAATTCAACTATGCAGTACATTGCAGAACAACATTATTTACAAACAGCTGTATCAATCCTGCAAATGGTCCAGGCAAACTATGATAATACGAATGCAGTATTCCGTTACAAACAGATGTCAGCAAGGTTTAAGAACAGATAAACCTTAGGTTTCGTGAAACTTGTCCTTGGTAATACAATGTATGTATCTGATGACTTGATTACTTTGAAAAAAAAAAAAGCAGCGGTGGGATCAACAGAATATTATGGAATTCATGAAGACAGGACAGATGAGCATTGTACAAACAAAGAGGACAGCCTGAATAAAAACCCTCACCAGAGGATGTACCAGACGGCGAAAAAGCTGATCACTTGTAAATATGGAGGAGTCATTCAAATTCAAGACAAATCAGGAAATGCGGGCGAACAATGCATTGTATAATGTATGACCAAACTATGCTCAAACTTGTATAACGGTAAACTTGATGGAGGCCAATTTGTGTTGAAGAGTGCCTCCGTTCTCACAGTGACTGAAAAGCGTCCCTAAAAGAGAAGTCGCTGAAAAAAGACGGTAAACCAGCAGAGTTGATACAAGCTGAGTGAGAAAAGGCTATGAAGATCATGAAAGTTAAAGTGGAAGGCAGATTCCATTCTTCCTTCTACCACCTTTAACATTGCCTGAAAAGAATCAAGTATTCATTTATTTTGGGATGGACATTGAATGTGCACTAAAACAAGTCACACGTGGTTCTAACGCACGACCATAAGCTTTGCTGGAAAACACTTTAAAATTTCCGAATGGAATATCTGGGTTAATTTTTTGCCTTCACAGAATCGTCCTCTTCTTCAGCAATGATGGCACCAGCTGACGACTGTAATCTATTCAGAACGGTTTGGAGCATTGCATTGCTAGAATGGCCGGTCAGACCAACAGTTTGATATTTCTGATAGTTGTTGAAATTCCCTTTTATGTCAGCAAACGTTCACAAAAGTGTAAACCTGATATGGAAACAAATGCAACAGGACTACCAGTTGTTATTATTACGTGTGTAAGGCAGCAATTTGAAACACAGTTTTTTTCTTCTTCTTCTTCTTCTCTTCTTCTTCTTCTTCTTCTTCTTCTTCTTCTTCTCATCATCATCTTCTTCTTCTTCTTCTCTGAATTAGTCTTTTACACGCTGTCATACTACTTCTGTTGTACCATGGAATACAAACAGTTTAGAAAACTGTAGGGCAGCCATGTGAATGGATGCCGTTGAATAAACGAAGACAGAGTATGTATTGTTTAGTTGTATATGTGATCAGCTAGATTCATGTTTTGTGCAGAGTATACCACTAATTTTAACATCAGAGAAGACGCTGTACCTGCATCTCTGAAGACGGGTGATGGTTGTGCAGTTAGGCTATCGCCTGAAACGAAACAACGAAGGCATCACGTTTCTACAGAAAAATCTATCTGACTGTCAGGACCACACCCGTTTAAGTTTCACAGAGAACCAGGGAGTAGTGTATGGTTTGTGTGGGGGTTCCACTGTTTTTTTGTAACCTGCACGTGAAAGTCAGACAGGGTATGCGTGTGCGTGCTCACGTTCAACGGTCGGCATTCTGGTGTGGATTCACTGAAAGGAACACTTGGAGCATTGCAATGCGGTTACGAACACCACATGATACTGACATAACATTGAAATGTGATTACCATGTTCTTCAAGATTTATTTTTTCAGTCAGCTACGAATTTAATGTGGATAGCAATCATGGATATACCGGCAGCTACAATCAATTTACGAGCGATAAAATACAATAATTTATTGTTACAAAATATGACAGAATATTCTGGGTATGTAAACATACCGTATGTGTGTGACACGATTTCTTTTAGCACAGACCTGACGTTACACTCCGAACATGTCGTCATGGTCAGTGTTCTACAGTCATACCAACTTCTCCCTTGTTTTGATATCAGTCCGTTGCGACTTGAATACAAAAAGCAGAATACATCTCAGAATCATTGTACTATCGTGTGTGTGCTGAGCGTTCCACACCAGCGTCCATGTTTATTACGTCATATATTCGAATTCACTTTGTTCGTAGTGGTTTTAGACTAGAGTTTGTCAAAATGGCCTTTTCTGCTTTCTACGTCTCTACACACCCTTATAAACTGCGAAGTGGGTTGTTCAACTGTTCTGTAATTAATTATTTCAAATTCCATCACTTTCTGCAGTGTAATCTGAAGACAGAGTGTGAAGATGGACGGGATGAGACAGAACACTGTCCCTTCAGTGGTCCTAGATGTCAGGGGATGGTGGCTTCAACTAAACAAGTGTTTCAAGCTAGTCATGTTGAAGACTAGTTCACGTAATATGCATTTATCCCATGAATGTCAGAAATATGGCCAGCAACTTGCTTCTGTCAAAACTAGAAAAGAACTGGAAAACTCGCTACCTATTTTCAAAAATTATTATATGTTTCAAGTTACGTTTGGTTACACTTCAGGCTGGCACCTGGTGCCTTTTATATATAGCAGATTCCGTAAGTGGTCTGATAAAACAGTTATATTCCATGACAATCACTTCGTATTGTACGCACATTTCAGACATTCGAGGAGGAATATGGAACTGGGTTGGAAATCCTGGGGTTTACGAGAACATCTCCGTGGATATGCAGCACTATGCGAATTAAGATTAGATCTGCTGGGTGTGTTTTCTCGTAGCATTGCACCAGCCAAATCAGAGTCCGCACAGCCCACTTTCACTTTCACACACACCAGGCAGGCTTTACTCACTTGTTCACACAGTCACGTGATCCACAGCTTTATGTATTGTAATATCGAAAGTTACTTTGGGAATACATATAATTCTGAAGGTTTTGCATTCCCGAAATTGAATACTGATCAGGAGCATGTGTTACCAGCTAAGAAAAATACAACGTATGCACTTGCAATGTTCAGTTGTATTAAGAATGTTAACTCAATACATCATACTTTGGTGTGTGACTTCATACAGGACTGTCCAGATAAATCTGATGAGTCCTTTTGTGTGCATCCTTTGTGTCAAGGCTTCAAGTGCTCAATGGTCAGTGTGCATTGCACACTCAACACTGTAATGAGCAATCTGATTGTCTGAATGATTCTGATGAGATTAGTTGCCTGCAGCAGAATTTGGCTTGGTGCACGTACTGCATGAGGTTCATAGATGTGAAGATGACACAGCGGTTTTACATTAACCTCGATGGCACCGGTTACTTTACACAAAAGACACAATAAGAACCGAAGAACCTTGTCCTGCCACTCATTATCGTTGTGCATCTGAATGGTTGTACTGCCTTCCTATTTACACTCGATGCAATGGGATTCTCTGACTGTGTTAATGGAGAGGATGAGCAAGACTGCAATACGATTCGATGTTCTGGATTGTTCCAGTGTCGAGCATCTGCAGTTTGTCTGCATGAAGATCATCTGTGTGATGGCTGGGGCCAGTGTCCACAACGAGATGATGAACTGATGTGCGACATGACCTGTCCTGGAGGTTGTGTATGTCAAGGCCACTCCTTCCTTTGCAGAAACACGTTTCCTGTTCATCGTTTCTCACAGCTACGATATGTGGACGCCACAGGATCAGGGATGTCACTGTATGATTTTAAGACCAACACCTATAGTATTCGTCTTATTCTAGCTAGTTGCTATATTTGTAATGTGTCAGGCATTCAGTTTCCCAACCTACAGTACATTGATCTTGCAAGCAACCTTTTACAATATCTTGACATTCCTAGTTTTCTCGAGCTACAAAACTTGAATATCTTACGCTTAGCAGGAAACCCCATCAGGTCAAACACAAGAGGCGTGTCACCAAAAGGTATTCATTATTCACTGACTGACGCTATTAGATGTATCAGAAACACATCTTGACACACTGAACTGTGAACAGTCTATATTCTTTGCCCCTAGTGGAACATTTAAATTTTTCCTCCTCTTCAGCCATTAGTATCATTGGGCCTTCAGGTTTTAAAAACATTCCACGTCTGCGTGAAATGGACATGAGATTCATCCCACTTACTGATTTCCCATTAGATTTGCTGTCAGCGTCAGATTATTTACAAACTATTTTTGCATCAAACTACAGGTTGTGCTGTGAGAACTTACTTCCAAAACAGTCGGAAAAATAAAGTGCTCAGCTCCTTACACTGTACTTCCTTCATGCACAAAGCTGATTCCCACTGAACTCTATAGAGTTTTCTTCTGGGTGGTCTGTGTGTCTTCCACAGTAGGAAACTTGGCTTGTCTCATCAGCCTATTTAAACTCAAAGGAGGTTTTGAAAACAGTTCGATGATTGCTAACTTGTTGTTTGCTGAATGCTGTATGGGATGTCACGTCAGTATTGTTACAGCAGCTAGTGAGATATTAAGTGATCGTTACATTCACTCTGAAAAGATATGGGTGAACAGCCTGTCTTGTAAGGTGGCTGAGTTTCTATTCTATCTGTCCAGTGAGACGTCAGTTTTTGATCATTGGGTTCATCACTATAGTTCACATCAGCGTCATTTGCTTAGGCAAGGATACATATACGCTGAAAACATCAGCTTTCATAGTACCATGGTGTGCTGGAACCATGATGTCTTTGATACCTTTTATTCCTGCGTTGTCACAGAGGGGACTTCAAGGTCAGTCGGGTCTGTGCCGCATAGCATTATTGAATCAATTTAAATCAGATACAAAATATCGATGGTCAGATGTCATTCTGACCTTTAACTGCATAATATGCTAACAAGTATGATTGGTCAAGTTCTGATCAACAAAAGGACACCCGAATTCAGAACTATGCTTGATTCTGCTGCAAGGTCTGTGTATTTTGAAGTGCATCTGGTGAGAAAAGTAGCGACCACGAACAGCGTCAGCTGGATTATGCTTGGATTCATTATGGTTTTGGTCACAAATGGGTCTCCAGACTTAAACAACACCCATGCCTCTATCATCATTTTTGGGTTACCTCTCAGCTCTGCTCTCAGCCCCATTTCTTTATCTGTGGACTGTGGTCATGCAGAGACGGCAGGATGTACTGGAAGAAAAAGTATTGGCGATGTGTAAAATCTCAGTTGATTGTGTCAGGCAAACAGGCCTTTAAACCAAGCAAACAAATATAGAATAAATAAAGGAAAGTGCGATTTGGGCATGTTTCGTTTATCTGTTATATATGCAATGGCCAATATTGCCATACATGAACAGAAAGGCCAAATACCGAAATTTGTAATCTGTGTTCTTTGAAAGACCTTATAGCTTACAGCACAGCACTCTTGTGATTGAAACAACAAGGGAATGGTCTTATTTACGTTTGTGTGCTTGATATATCAGAGGCAAAACGGTTGAGAGAGGGGGGATCATTTTCAATGATAAAGTCAGAAATCGCTGCTCTTTTTTTTTTTTTTTTCCTCATAGACTGGGCATTGAAGAAACAGAGTTTTATACATAGAGACACATGGCAAGAAATGTTCGGTCGAATATCAATTAAGTTTCCTTTCTATAAATGTCCATTCTCTAGACGTATTTGAGTAGAGCAGTGGCATGGGGCAGCAGCAGATCCAGTGGTAGGAGCAGTACCAGCAGGTCCGCAAGGTGCCGTCTGACAACTACGACGATGGTGGCTAACGTTTCTAGTGTGTGAGGGGGGAGTGGCGTCGACCAGGAATTCCCCATCACAGCATTCAGTGTTCACGGAAGACAGTCGGTCTGTGGTGTTATGTTGCTCAGTGGATGAATGGGGAGAAACAATGACTGAAATAGTTTCTCTGCTTCCGTCTTCCTCCACGTTTGAGTCTCCTTCGAGGCAAGGCAAATCCAATTCCTGCCTGCCTGTCGCAAATGGGAGGTCAGGTCAGGGGTCAGGGGTGCAGGGTTCATTGATAACATATAGGCCCTTGTATATATGCAAAATGGGTCGCCATGTATGGCGCAGGTGGGCATAGTTGTCCGTTGTGCACGTGCGGCAAAGATTTGACAGTAGGGCAGAATGGCCTCCTCTGACACTGGCACACAGGTGTGTTGTGTCGACGTGGCTCACCTTCCGTGACAGGGATCGTAGGACCGTGTTGCACGTGCAGCGATCTGTGTAGGGATGAGTTGCGGCCATTGTTCCATTCACACCTATCGCTTCAGCAGTAAGAAAACGCTGGGCACTGAACATTGCTGCTGGGGATGACTGGGGGGGGGGGGGGGGGGGGGGGGGTGAGGGGCATGGAAATGTGAGGGATAGGGTGAGTGGGAGTGACAGGAGGAGGGGGGGGGGAGGTGGTATGGATGGAGGCCCAGATGTTCGCCTGTGGCTCAATCCACCATGGTGATGCTAATGACAGATGCAACTGCTCTGATATGGCGAAGGGGGGAGGGGGGGGGGGTGTGGAAATGTAGGGGATGGTGTGAGTGGTGGTGAGGAGGACAAAGGAGGGGGGCTAACTGTTCGCCTGTTGCACAATCCATCATGGAGTAGTTTATGACCAATGCAATTGCTCAAGGGAGGGGAAGGGGGGGAAGGGGCGGGGGGGGGGGGGGGTGTTAGGGGGCGTGCAACAATGAGGGACGGGGTGAGTGGAAGTGCAGGCAGCCCATCCTGGGGCCGTTGGTGATGTTAACCATCCTCAGCCTTCCTGACACTTGCTGCCCCTTCCGTTTCTCTCTTCCTCCCCTACCCTCTGCCCCTTCCATTTCTCTCTTCCTCCCCTACCCTCTGCCCCTTCCCTAGGCCTGATGAAAATAAGCACCAGCAGAATTAGGAGCCATTCGTGGAAAATCGATGTGTTAAAAACGGGATGTACATGTTTCCCTACCCACGCCAGCCCACGGCTGTCCTCAACATTCTGGATGCGCAGTGAAACCAGCGTGTCCCTCCTTCAATGGTCACTGCCTGGAACCCAGAGGGAAGAAGGATGGGACGAGCCAGAGACAGCTAGAGAAGAGACCTATCGGCAGAATCAAAGAGGAAGAGAACTACCTGCACAGAGGCAGAAAGGGCGTCCAGGAGTCGAGTTTCGTGGATAAATGTTGATGGCCTGGTCTCTGGGAGGCGCAGGAACTAAATTAGTACATAAGAAACTGCAGTAGATGTGAACATTAAAACATTCATTTTGCGCCCAATGTGAGAAGGTAAGTGACTGTTCGTTCTTCGTTTTCATGGTCTTAAATGTTGCATGTCTTTTCTGAAGAATACCGAAGAGGTCAAAATGGGTCACACACGAACATACTAAAAACGACGCATAGATCTTTTGATTAGACTCTAGTGCTAACAGAGGTAACATGTTATACTCCAAATAGATGTTTCTTTCACTTCTATATTCCCTTCAACCTGCTCAAGTGAACAGGTCTTGGAACAAGTAAATCTTACTTAGAACTGTACCAGACTGTGGTGAACTTCACTAACACGATCAGCATTTACATTCTGTATTTGTTTACGGTGTATTCAGAGAAGAAAGCAAGTTCTGAAATAACCTGTACAAACTGGCAACCCCCTCATTTCATTCTCTCGCATCGCATCGACGACTGTCATTCTCCCATGGCTGGTTTGCCTGCGTCAGACTTAGTTCTCATGTAAAAACACAACACAGTCAACTTTTCAGGGATAATTCTGTCAAAGGCGTTCAACGCCTGCCATTTTGTGACATGTTTCGCTACAGAAACATCGTTTCAACGTCCTATTGACTAAAACTAGATGCTCTCAAGCTAATAACGCCTATAATGATTCAACAAAATATATATGTCTACTAAGAGTGCCCACAATTACTATCTCCCCCATCCCCCTCCCAGTTCATTTCTTAAACCTCTGCTGGCATTGAGAGAGATTTGCATCCCTGCCCTCCCCTCTGGGTGATGTGTCACCGAAGTTGCCATGGATAGGGAGGTTGCAGCAGCTACTATTATGAAAATTGATGAAGGGGCTTTATGTGTTGGATTCGTTAGAATATGGATATCTTAGAATCGAGTCAGAAAAATATCGATGTATAACACTTTATCATGATGGCACATAGAGAGAGAGAGAGAGAGAGAGAGAGAGAGAGAGAGAGAGAGTGGATGAGCGTGCGTGTGTGTGTGTGTGTGCGCGCGTGTGCGGATGAGAGTGTGTGTATGTGAAAATTAGATAGGTGATGTGTCACCGAAGTTGCCATGGATACGGAGGTTGCAGCAGCTACTATTATGAAAATTGATGAAGGGGTATTATGTGTTGGATTCGTTAGATATATGCATATCTTAGTATCTATTAAGAAAAATATCGATGCATAACACTTTATCATGATGGCAGAGAGAGAGAGAGAGAGAGAGAGAGAGAGAGAGAGAGTGGATGAGCGTGTGTGTGTGTGTGTGTGTGTGTGTGTGTGTGTGTGTGTGTTCGCGCGCGTGTGCGGATGAGAGTGTGTGTATGTGAAAATTATATATATATATATATATATATATATATATACATATAAATTCCAAGGATAAGTACCGCAACTTACAGAGCAGCTAGGTGTTGCAATGACTGCAAGAAATATTGAATTATAAACAAAGCTTGCTCTTATGTCTCAGATTGTAGAAATAGGGGGGTGATAAGCCTTCATATCTGCAGTGGTAGATGATTCTGCCTAACTGACAGTATGTGTTTGAGTGGGTGAATGGGGAATAATAAATGCTTCTCAAAATGAACCTTCAGCAAACTTATAGTCTCCGAAGCGGGAGACCATCTCCAATGGGGAGGAAGCTCACTAACATATAACTCCTGGTCAGATACCGATATTTCGAAACCTGATGGTTTCTCCTCAGTGACCGCGGAAAGTGATAATTTGACTCCCCTGCCTTTTCGGTTTTAAGAAGAATGCTATACCAGAAAAAAGGCTGGTGTGCAATACCATAGTATGTTTGTTGAATTTTCAAAAAACTCCCGCTTTGGAGACTATAAGCTTGCTGAAGGTTCATTTTGAAAAGCATTTATTATTAGTAGCTTTGTTTATATTTCAATCTATATATATATATATATATATATATATATATATATATATATATATATATATTTTTTTAGTTGGTTGGTTTTAACAATGTTGTAGTATCAAAATTATTTTGCGCAATGTAGATATACTGGCAGCTGGCTGTGTATGATGGTGGAGTGTGTGTGGGTTTGTTTGTGGTGGATGCAGTGGGGTATGAGTAATGTAGTGAGTGTGTGTGCATGTAAGATTGGCCGAGTATGCTATTTAGTGTGTGTGTGTGTGTGTGTGTGTGTGTGTGTGTGTGTGTGTGTGTGTGTGTGTGTGTGTGTGTGTTGTGGTTTGGTGTGGTGCATACTTGACAGTGTATGTGTGTGTGTGTGTGTGTGGAAGAACAGTAGAAAAGTACAAATGTAAAAAGTGTGAAATGGATGGGAGCGCCAGTGGTGTGATAGCTGATTGTCTTTCCAATGTGCAGATTCCTGATGAAGGCTGAAA
>JADBJO010011835.1:42623-57623 GCA_016801955.1 Conus betulinus
CTGTTCGGGAGTTACCTTTCCCCTACCTCCCCTGATTGATCAATCTTGGATTTGTTCGTGTCAACTGAATGTATTTTATACCTTGGACCAAAAAGCCCATATTTTCCCTAAACTGGTTTCTCGCACAATCAGTTTTGGCGCCATTTTAATCTTCCGCCGACCAAACCTGGACTATTTCTTGATTTGCCGAAAGTTTGTGAGCAAAAACTGTTGAATCCGAAAAATTCATTTCAAGTCAGTTGCGTAAGCTCTCATTTCGTGGATCGCATGCCTACGATGTTTTCCGCATAAGCTTGCGACTCTACGACATGACTGACGATGTCTACCTGTCTGAAAAAAAGTCGCCTTCTTCGCTCCACTTTGTGTCATTGTCGGAGTTGTGCGCTAATTGTCACTCCATGAAATTCAGACTTCCCGATCGAAATGTTGTTGATGACTCCATGTCCATGATGAATACAACTGAAAATGTACAGACATTATGGTCCATTCTACAGAGTATTTTTTTTTTCATCGAAAATCGTATCCAGAGCTCATGTCGACAGCCAGGCGTGGAGGAAAGCCAGCTGTGTCTGGTACTCCTTTTCAAAGACCAAGTTCTCCACTCAGGCACAATCTTGGGGAATCATATCTACAGGTGTGAGATAATGAAAACTCCTGCTGTTCAGTCATGACAAAAAGAGTTCATGCTGTTTGGTGTTTGTTATGGCAATAGAGAAAAATAAGACACAAACTCCTTCGCAGTTGATTCATTCTCCGATTTTTAATCACCAACAATGTCATACAGCGACAACATTATCCAGTGTGACATGCTTCATATTATACCTTGGGTTCTGAAGTTGTCGGCCATAGTCTATGAATATGTTGGAATGCTTTGAACGGACGGCGAAGCAGACAACACGGAAGCTACACAGAAAGCGCCAACTTGTGTCAGTTCCGCCTCGCCAGGCCCGTTTGGTCTGCGGCACTGTGTTGCTGATGATGACACACACACACACACACACACACACACACACACACACACACACACACACACACACACACACACACACAGAGAGAGAGAGAGAGAGAGAGAGAGAGAGAGAGAGAGAGAGAGAGAGAGAGAGAGAGAAATTGAGAGAGGGAAAAAGATAGAATGAAAGAAAGGGAGTACTGAAGACTGGAAGACAGAAAGAAAGAAGGAAAGATTGATAGATAGAAAGAAAGACAGACATCAACAAAACAAAAAAAGAAAGAAATGCACATCAAAACAAGGCACAAATGACACAAAGTTGTCATCCGTCTGTCTGGAGAGACAATGGTGTTGCGCCATGGATCAGTCAGTTGTGGAGTTACAGCGCCTGCTGTGGCTGAAGAGCCTGATCCTCGGGCGGTAGTCTCTGTTGCAGTTGCTTTAGGTGAAGTCTCCGTCATCAGTGTCTGTGGGTGCCGACGCCATTCTGCCCCCGTCTGCGGCGCCTCCGTTCTTCCCACTGGGCCTCTCTCCTCTCCTCTGCTCTGCTCTGCTTGCTTGATGTCGGCCTGATGGTGGACCGCCAGCTGACCCGGTCTGAAGCTGCTGTCTCCAGGTCTGCTGGGTCGAGGTTGCCAAAGACAAACACAGAAATTTTCAATAACGACAACAACAAGAAAAGTACAGAAAGAATGAAAGATAGACACGATGAGGATGTTTTTAAAGAAGAGAAAAAAATAGATAACAAAACAAAGTAAAAATGAGAATAAACATAGAAATGGTTAATGAAGTATAAAAGTTGTGAAAGACGGACACGAGCAAGTTTTCAAACAGAAGAAAAAAAAAAGAAAACAAACAAAACAACAACATATAAATAAAACAAGAAAAGAAAGAAAGGGAGAAAAGAAATATACGACAAAACAACTCAAAAAAGGATCCAAAGACATAAACTGAATTTTTGAACAGTAAAGTATTGGAAAAAATAATAAAAGATTGACAAAGAAAAACTGAATGTTTTTCAAGAAAAAGAAGAAGAAGAAGAAAGAAGAAGAAGCTCAACAAGAGAATGTTTCTGGTTGCTTGCTTGTTTGTTTGTTTGTTTGTTCTCCTCGTGGCAACAACATTGTGCTGCACTCGCCTCCCGTTGATCTCGTCTGGCCTAACTGGCAGACTACACTAAACCACGTAGATCTTGTTCCGCTGGTTTCTCCCCGAGTTTTCTTTCTCCCATCGGGAGTAGAACGACTATTCTGTCATAGAAGAAATACTTCGGTCCAGTGGGAACAGGTCGACCTCAAGCTCTCGCCCCGTACCGGCGGCAACGCAGATTTTTCTCTGTGTTAGATTTCTGTGTGTGTGTGTGTGTGTGTGTGTGTGTGTGTGTGTGTGTGTGTGTGTGTGAGAGAGAGAGAGAGAGAGAGAGAGAGAGAGAGAGAGAGAGAGAGAGAGAGAGAATGTGTGTGTGTGTTCGTTTGCTTTTTTTTTTTCGATAATGCAGAGTACACTGCTCCCCCCCCCCCCCCCCCCCCCCCCACACACACACACACACACACACAACAATTCTGAACACGTGCATGTACGCTATGTGCGTTCGCGCATGAATGTGTGTGTGTGTGTGTGTCTGCTGGTCTGTTGGTCGGAGCCTACAACTTGATTTCTTTTGTAATTATTTCCCTTGGAAGTGATGGGCGTGGATTTAGTTAGAGCAAGAGTTACAGTACGTGTTTTGTAATAATTGTCTACCGCTTCCTGCCTCACTTAAGATTTTCTTTTAAGTTAAAAAAAAAAAAAAAAATTAAACAGAAAAAGCTGAGATGCCTTTTTAGGCAAAATTTATGAATTTATTGAAAAATACTTTTCAAAAAGACAGAAAGAAAGAAATAATTTTAAAAAGGAAAGCTTAAGAGGACTGAAATATAATCTATGGCTCTTATTAAATTAGGTTCACTTCTAAATCTGAACAATAAGAAACATTATATAATTTAGTACTTTAGAACGTGAATCGAGATTAACATATAGAATAGTTAAGTGGTATGGGATTCACATTCATGTGTAGAATAGATTAGTGGTATGGGATTAACACGACATGTTAAAGTATCTGATGCATATAAATTTACAAAGAACAATGCTTCTCTGCTTTGCTTTGCCCTCTAGTTGGAATCTAAAATAACTGTTATCACACAAACCAAAATCATGTGTGAAAGTTTCATATGAACGTTCTATCAGGTATCTACGAAGCTGGTTACTGTCATGGGAAGTCTTTAAATGAGATGAAATTGTTAAACGTGGCATGTCGCGAAAGATTGTTAGTTTATTTCAAATACGTGTAGGACGCTATGTCAATCTACCTAAAAAGGTGTCTTTTTGACTCAAATAAGGTTTGGTGGCTTGTAGTTTCCTCAGGTTAATTTGATGGTGACATTCAGATTTATACAGAAACACATGAATTTTTTTTTTAACCAATGTCGTCAAAACATTGTAATCTACGTTTCTAAATGGCAATGGGTTTTAAAAAAAAGACTTAAAAGAAATCTTTTAACCAGACCCTAGTATATATCCTAAAACCAGAGGTGTACAAAAATCACGCTTTACAAATACAAACTTGAGCAAAATTGACAGATTTTTTTTTTTTTTTTTTTTTTTTTACAAAGTTGGCAATATGAGAAACGTAAGCCTAAGGGAAGATAATTACACTCAAACAGAAGACAGCCACAGCAAGAACGCACGGTGAAGACAACAGCAACCAGAACACCCTGAACAAACGCCTGACACTGGCTACAGAAGGCAACAGTAATCCTGCTTCAACGCTTTTATACTCCGACGTCATGGATACCCTGTTCAGCCAGCATTCTCCAGGCTTCTTCTGTCTCTTCAAACACTCACGGGTTTCACGTGCTCCGCCGGACTGGGATCAGCTGCTGACTCCATCAGTCTGTCCACTTTCCTTCCTGTCACCGTACTCTGTGTGTGTGTGTGTGTGTGTGTGTGCGTGCGTGCGTGCGTGTGTGTGTGTGTGTGGGGGGGGGGGGGGGAGTCTATGACACACACACACAGAGGCTGAAGCGGGGGGGGGGGGGGGATTTCCCCTCCAGAAACATGGGGGGGGGGGGGGGGGGTCTTCTATACTGCCCCCCACCCCCCCCCCCCACATCCCTAATATTGAGCACCTCCAAAAAAGATTCAGAGAGAGAGAGAGAGGTTTTTGATGGTGCATCACCTTGTCGTCATACTTCCTGTCAAACTCGCTCCGGAAAAATGTCAACACATTTCTAGGGAACCTTCTGCAGCTGACCCCACTTTGGCCACACATTACTGACCAGTACCTGACAACATTGCCAAGAATGGCATATATTATTATGCTGATGCTATTGTAGTGCAAGCTATGGCGAGAATAATTGGTGAGGGCATACACATCGTAACAAGTCAGCAAGAGCTCTCCAGGATAGGCTACCTGATGAATAAGATCTTGTCAGGAGACACTGAATCATCCCTTCCACCTGTCCTTATAGGACAAATGGGCGAGGAACATTTTGTGAGCCTAACACTTCATCAAACCAGAGACAGTGAAAATGAAGAAGAAGAAGAAAAGGAGGAAGAAAGTGTTTTGTCATCTCCTACAGAAGGTGCATCAATCATGCAGTCTCCTCGTCACGACGCCAACCGACCTGTGCAGTCTCCACGTGATGACATTGACCGACATGTTACTGTAAGAAAATCAAAATGTCAGTCTACTGTGTGCTGCAACGACGCAGTCAACCCCTTTCAGCCACAGAGTGCAACAGTCCTCTCCAAACTGACCAGGGTAAGTTCCCGCTATTTCCAAAGATCTTGGTTCCAGCAATCCCCTTGGCTTCACCTATGCACAACAGACAACAAGGTATATTGTTTCTTCTGCATGAGGGCTAACTATCAAGGCTGCAAACCTGATGCAGCGTTTGTATGGAGCGGTTTTGACAACTGGGAAAAAGCACTGGAAAAGTTCTCAAGCCACGAAAAATCATTTTCACATGGAGAGCAGCCGTGTATGACGTAAAATGTAGGCAGTCTACAACGTCAGTGTATGCTCGAGTGACGTGTCAGCATGAAACAGAACAAAAAAAACACCTGCAAAGCCTGATGAACGATTTAAAGAACCTTCAGTTTCTCCTGCGTCAGGGTCTGCCTCTCCGTGGACATGACGAGCAGGAAGGCAACCTTCAACAGCTGCTCAAGATCTGCTTTGGAGAGGCTGCAAGGAAAAAAAAAAAACAGGGGTTCAAAATGTCTGTCACATGATATTGTCAACGGGGGTCCTCGGGATTATGGATATAAAGTCTTGCGGTCTGTTGTACTTGAAAACAGAGAAGCGGATTGGTTTTCGATACTAGCTGACGAAACCCGTGATGTTGCAAACAGGGAGCAGGTTGTAATTTGCATAAGATGGGTAACTGAGCAGTTTGAAGTCATAGAGGAGCTTGTGGGGGGCTGGTGTAAGTTGACAATACCTGTGCTGAGACAATTGTAGAATGTGCTAAAGGATTGCTTGATCAGGCTGGACTTGCCAGTGCAGAAGTGTAGGGGTCAGGCCTACGACGGGGACCAGTAATTTTTAGGGTCACGTTTCAGGAGTTGCAAAACGGTTCCAAGATGAGGTCCTGTCAGCAGTGTCCGTACACTGTTTGGCATACTCAGTCAATCTTGTGTTACAAGAGGCTTCCAGAAAGGTCAAAGTAATACGAGATGCCCTCACTTTGCCACAGAGGTCATTCAGTTGATAAAATTATCACCAAAACGACAAGGTCCTTTTTGAAACAATCTAACATGAAACATGAACTTCGTGCAGCCCGTCCATTAGACCACTGTGTCCAACAAGGTGGACTGTTTGAACAAGAGCTTTTGACTCTATCATTGAGAACTATGAGGCTTTTTAAGAAACACTTGACCTAGTCTCACAAGGACATGATGAGAATGCCAGGAGGGCATCCGGTCTTCTTGCACTTCCGCAGCAGTTCCCCATCTTTCTTGGGCTCTCACTTTCACGGGATGTCTTTGCTGTGACTGAAGAGCTGGTGACTGCTGTTCAAAGGAAACAAACGTCCTGTGTGGATGCAACAAACGCTGCAAACCTCTGTCTGAGAAGGCTTGAAAGTATGCGCCAGGATAAAAGTTTCCAGACGTTTTTTGCCGACGTCTCAACCAAGGCTGCTGTGTGTGATGAGCCCCGCATTCCGAGACAGAGACGCCTCCACGAAGACTTGATGAGGGCTCCCAGGGTCACAGCTACTCTAACCCTTCTGCTTATTACAGACAGCAGTACTATGAAGCCATAGACAACGTCAATGAGCATATAAAGCGCAGGTTTGACCAACAACAAAATCTTAAGTTGTCAAGGAAGATTGAAATTCTCCTTGGTGACGGAGCTGCAGGAAAGAATCCAGAAATTCCTCGAGAGATCAAAGGCACATATGCTGCTAACATTGGCATGGACAGACTCAAAACACAGTTGGCCATCCTTCCACATGCTCTGGGGGGCAACAAGAAGTCCATCTTTGAGGCACTGCTACAAGGAAGAACTGACAGCTTCAGACAATGTTAAAAGAATGTTGAGTGAGGTGTACAAACTTATCAGGCTGTACTTGACATTCCAGTTACAACTGCAACAGCTGAACGCAGATTTTTCTGCCTTGAAGCGAGTCAAAACATACCTCCGAAGCACTATGACTCAGGAGCGCCTAAACACACTGTCTCATTATGCATGTGTTCAAAGACAAGGTTGATCAGCTCAATCTCGCTGAAATTTCTTCCGAGTTCGTTTGCAGAAACGAATGACGTCAAAGTTACTTCGGAAAATTAAATGTTTAAAGGTGTAACCTCCCAGCTGTTGGTGTAACCTGCTAATGTACAGACTGTGACAATCGTGACTTAGTAACTGCATTTTACGGTGCCTAATGTCCAGTCAATATGGAGAGAAATTATGTTATTACGTTGTTCAGTCAGAAAGTCTGACAGTCCCCCCCCCCCCCCTCCCCCTCTCTCTCTCTCTCTCTCCCTCTCTCTCTCTCTCTCTCTCTCTCTTTTCTGCAACGTTTTAATTGCAGCTATACAAAAAGAAGAAAAAGAAACACCCGAAGGTGCTGGGGAGGACCCAGAGAGGCACTGTCTTCACCTGCCTTTAGAGCAGTCCTGTACCACGCTTGGAGGCCTGCGCTGTGTTGACGATGGGTACAGGCACGCGCAGGACACTCCATTAAGATATCAAGGGCCATAACTGCTCCAGAACAGAGGTAAATCAGACGACAGGATGCAACTCATAACAGCCTTAAAGTAGCGTCCCCATGGGTGTATCAGCCCGTATTTCATGACTGCAGAGCCCACCGGCGAAAAACACCACCCTCCAGCTGTCGAGCACACCCCACAGACCCAACCACCCCTGCCCACGGACAGATGAAGACAGTGCCACTCAAGACACAGCCAAGCTTTCGCCATACGGTCTTATGTGCCTTCAAGAGAGAATCCAAATACAAAGTGTATTTCGAGTGTGTGTGTGTGTGTGTGTGTGTGTGTGTGTGTGTGTGTGTGTGTGTGTGAAACTGAAAATAGCATGCTGGAATTTTTTTTTAATCGAACATTGACATATTGTGATTGTCGGAGTTCAATGAACTGAAATATCCATCCCCCCTCCCCCCCCCCCCCCCCCCCCCCCCCCCCCCCCCCAGCTTCCGCCGCCACTGCCACTACCACTGCCACACACACACACACACACACACACACACACACACACACACACACACACATATATATATATATATATATATAAAAAGAAGTCCACACGCCCAAGCCCGTTTCTTCCACTGTATTTCCAAATTCTCGGCTTTTCAGCCTTCATCAGAAATCTGCACATTGGAAAGACAATAAGCTATCACACCACTGGCGCTCCCATCCATTTCACACTTTTTACATTTGTACTTTTTCTACTGTTCCTTCCACACACACACACACACACACACACACACACACACTACACTGTCAAGTATGCACCACCAAGCAAACCACACACACACACACACACACACACACACACACACACACACACACACACACGAACACACACACACACACACACTAAATAGCATACTCGGCCAATCTTACATGCACACACACTCACTACATTACTCATACCCCACTGCATCCACCACAAACCAACCCACACACACTCCATCCATCATACACAGCCAGCTGCCAGTATATCTACATTGCGCAAAATAATTTTGATACTACAACATTGTTAAAACTAACCAACTAAAAACTATATATATATATATATATATATATATATATATATATATATAGAGAGATATATAGAGATATATATATATAGAGAATTATAAACAAAGCTACTAATAATAATAAATGCTTCTCAAAATGAACCTTCAGCAAGCTTATAGTCTCCAAAGCGGGAGTTTTTTGAAAATTCAACAAACATACTATGGTATTGCACACCAGCCTTTTTCTGGTATAGCATTCTTCTTAAAACCGAAAAGGCAGGGGAGTCAAATTATCACTTTCCGCGGTCACTGAGGAGAAACCATCAGGTTTCGAAATATCGGTATCTGACCAGGAGTTATATGTTAGTGAGCTTCCTCCCCATTGGAGATGGTCTCCCGCTTCGGAGACTATAAGTTTGCTGAAGGTTCATTTTGAGAAGCATTTATTATTCCCCATTCACCCACTCAAACACATACTGTCAGTTAGGCAGAATCATCTACCACTGCAGATATGAAGGCTTATCACCCCCTATTTCTACAATCTGAGACATAAGAGCAAGCTTGTTTATAATTCAATATTTCTTGCAGTCATTGCAACACCTAGCTGCTCTGTAAGTTGCGGTACTTATCCTTGGAATTTACATGTATATATATATATATATATATATATATATATAATTTTCACATACACACACTCTCATCCGCACACGCGCGCGAACACACACACACACACACACACACACACACACACACACACACACACACCGCTCATCCACTCTCTCTCTCTCTCTCTCTCTCTCTGTGCCATCATGATAAAGTGTTATGCATCGATATTTTTCTTAATAGATACTAAGATATGCATATTCTAACGAATCCAACACACATAATACCCCTTCATCAATTTTCATAATAGTAGCTGCTGCAACCTCCGTATCCATGGCAACTTCGGTGACACATCACCTATCTATTTTCACATACACACACTCTCATCCGCACACGCGCGCAGACACACATGCACGCTCATCCACTCTCTCTCTCTCTCTCTCTCTCTCTCTCTATGTGCCATCATGATAAAGTGTTATACATCGATATTTTTCTGACTCGATTCTAAGATATCCATATTCTAACGAATCCAACACATAAAGCCCCTCATCAATTTTCATAATAGTAGCTGCTGCAACCTCCCTATCCATGGCAACTTCGGTGACACATCACCCAGAGGGGAGGGCAGGGATGCAAATCTCTCTCAATGCCAGCAGAGGTTTAAGAAATGAACTGGGAGGGGGATGGGGGAGATAGTAATTGTGGCACTCTTAGTAGACATATATATTTTGTTGAATCATTATAGGCGTTATTAGCTTGAGAGCATCTAGTTTTAGTCAATAGGACGTTGAAACGATGTTTCTGTAGCGAAACATGTCACAAAATGGCAGGCGTTGAACGCCTTTGACAGAATTATCCCTGAAAAGTTGACTGTGTTGTGTTTTTTACATGAGAACTAAGTCTGACGCAGGCAAACCAGCCATGGGAGAATGACAGTCGTCGATGCGAGAGAGAATGAAGAGGGGTTGCCAGTTTGTACAGGTTATTTCAGAACTTGCTTTCTTCTCTGAATACACCGTAAACAAATACAGAATGTAAATGCTGATCGTGTTAGTGAAGTTCACCACAGTCTGGTACAGTTCTAAGTAAGATTTACTTGTTCCAAGACCTGTTCACTTGAGCAGGTTGAAGGGAATATAGAAGTGAAAGAAACATCTATTTGGAGTATAACATGTTACCTCTGTTAGCACTAGAGTCTAATCAAAAGATCTATGCGTCGTTTTTAGTATGTTCGTGTGTGACCCATTTTGACCTCTTCGGTATTCTTCAGAAAAGACATGCAACATTTAAGACCATGAAAACGAAGAACGAACAGTCACTTACCTTCTCACATTGGGCGCAAAATGAATGTTTTAATGTTCACATCTACTGCAGTTTCTTATGTACTAATTTAGTTCCTGCGCCTCCCAGAGACCAGGCCATCAAACATTTATCCACGAAACTCGACTCCTGGACGCCCTTTCTGCCTCTGTGCAGGTAGTTCTCTTCCTCTTTGATTCTGCCGATAGGTCTCTTCTCTAGCTGTCTCTGGCTCGTCCCATCCTTCTTCCCTCTGGGTTCCAGGCAGTGACCATTGAAGGAGGGACACGCTGGTTTCACTGCGCATCCAGAATGTTGAGGACAGCCGTGGGCTGGCGTGGGTAGGGAAACATGTACATCCCGTTTTTAACACATCGATTTTCCACGAATGGCTCCTAATTCTGCTGGTGCTTATTTTCATCAGGCCTAGGGAAGGGGCAGAGGGTAGGGGAGGAAGAGAGAAATGGAAGGGGCAGAGGGTAGGGGAGGAAGAGAGAAACGGAAGGGGCAGCCAAGTGTCAGGAAGGCTTGAGGATGGTTAACATCACCAACGGCCCCAGGATGGGCTGCCTGCACTTCCACTCACCCCGTCCCTCATTGTTGCACGCCCCTTAACACCTCCCCCCCCTCCCGCCCCTTCCCCCCCCCTCCCTGAGCAATTGCATTGGTCATAAACTACTCCATGATGGATTGTGCAACAGGCGAACAGTTAGCCCCCCTCCTTTGTCCTCCTCACCACCACTCACACCATCCCTACATTTCCACCCCCCCCCCTCTCCCCTTCACCCATATCAGAGCAGTTGCATCTGTCATTAACATCACCATGGTGGATTGAGCCACAGGCGAACATCTGGGCCTCCATCCATACCACCTCCCCCCCTCCTGTCACTCCCACTCACCCTATCCCTCACATTTCCACGCCCCTCACCCCCCCCCCCCCCCCCCCCCCCCCCTTTCCAGTCATCCCCAGCAGCAATGTTCAGTGCCCAGCGTTTTCTTACTGCTGAAGCGATAGGTGTGAATGGGAACAATGGCCGCAACTCATCCCTACACAGATCGCTGCACGTGCAACACGGTCCTACGATCCCTGTCACGGAAGGTGAGCCACGTCGACACAACACACCTGTGTGCCAGTGTCAGAGGAGGCCATTCTGCCCTACTGTCAAATCTTTGCCGCACGTGCACAACGGACAACTATGCCCACCTGCCGCCATACATGGCGACCCATTTTGCATATATACAAGGGCCTATATGTTATCAATGAACCCTGCACCCCTGACCCCTGACCTGACCTCCCATTTGCGACAGGCAGGAATTGGATTTGCCTTGCCTCGAAGGAGACTCAAACGTGGAGGAAGACGGAAGCAGAGAACTATTTCAGTCATTGTTTCTCCCCATTCATCCACTGAGCAACATAACACCACAGACCGACTGTCTTCCGTGAACACTGAA
This sequence comes from Conus betulinus, assembly GCA_016801955.1. Taxonomy (NCBI): domain Eukaryota; kingdom Metazoa; phylum Mollusca; class Gastropoda; order Neogastropoda; family Conidae; genus Conus; species Conus betulinus. The sequence continues at coordinate 54,171 of JADBJO010011835.1, forward strand.
TGCTGTGATGGGGAATTCCTGGTCGACGCCACTCCCCCCTCACACACTAGAAACGTTAGCCACCATCGTCGTAGTTGTCAGACGGCACCTTGCGGACCTGCTGGTACTGCTCCTACCACTGGATCTGCTGCCCCATGCCACTGCTCTACTCAAATACGTCTAGAGAATGGACATTTATAGAAAGGAAACTTAATTGATATTCGACCGAACATTTCTTGCCATGTGTCTCTATGTATAAAACTCTGTTTCTTCAATGCCCAGTCTATGAGGAAAAAACTAAAAAGAGCAGCGATTTCTGACTTATCATTGAAAATGATCCCCCCTCTCTCAACCGTTTTGCCTCTGATATCAAGCACACAAACGTAAATAAGACCATTCCCTGTTGTTTTCATCACAAGAGTGCTGTGCTGTAAGCTATAAGGTCTTTCAAAGAACACAGATTACAAATTTCGGTATTGGCCTTTCTGTTCATGTATGGCAATATTGGCCATTGCATATATAACAGATAAACGAAACATGCCCAAATCGCACTTTCCTTTATTTATTCTATATTGTTTTGCTTGGTTTAAAGGCCTGTTTGCCTGACACAATCAACTGAGATTTTAACATCGCCAATACTTTTTCTTCCAGTACATCCTGCCGTCTCTGCATGACCACAGTCCACAGATAAAGAAATGGGCTGAGAGCAGAGCTGAGAGGTAACCCAAAAATGATGATAGAGGCATGGGTGTTGTTTAAGTCTGGAGACCCATTTGTGACCAAAACCATAATGAATCCAAGCATAATCCAGCTGACGCTGTTCGTGGTCGCTACTTTTCTCACCAGATGCACTTCAAAATACACAGACCTTGCAGCAGAATCAAGCATAGTTCTGAATTCGGGTGTCCTTTTGTTGATCAGAACTTGACCAATCATACTTGTTAAGCATATTATGCAGTTAAAGGTCAGAATGACATCTGACCATCGATATTTTGTATCTGATTTAAATTGATTCAATAATGCTATGCGGCACAGACCCGACTGACCTTGAAGTCCCCTCTGTGACAACGCAGGAATAAAAGGTATCAAAGACATCATGGTTCCAGCACACCATGGTACTATGAAAGCTGATGTTTTCAGCGTATATGTATCCTTGCCTAAGCAAATGACGCTGATGTGAACTATAGTGATGAACCCAATGATCAAAACTGACGTCTCACTGGACAGATAGAAAAGAAACTCAGCCACCTTACAAGACAGGCTGTTGATCCCATATCTTTTCAGAGTGAATGTAACGATCACTTAATATCTCACTAGCTGCTGTCACAATACTGACGTGACATCCCATACAGCATTCAGCAAACAACAAGTTAGCAATCATCGAACTGTTTTCAAAACTCTCCTTTGAGTTTAAATAGGCTGATGAGACAAGCCAAGTTTCCTACTGTGGAAGACACACAGACCACCCAGAAGAAAACTCTATAGAGTTCAGTGGGAATCAGGGTTGTGCATGAAGGAAGTACAGTGTAAGGAGCTGAGCACTTTATTTTTCCCGACTGTTTTGGAAGTAAGTTCTCACAGCACAACCTGTAGTTTGATGCAAAAATAGTTTGTAAATAATCTGACGCTGACAGCAAATCTAATGGGAAATCAGTAAGTGGGATGAATCTCATGTCCATTTCACGCAGACGTGGAATGTTTTTAAAACCTGAAGGCCCAATGATACTAATGGCTGAAGAGGAAAAATTTAAATGTTCCACTAGGGGCAAGAATATAGACTGTTCACAGTTCAGTGTGTCAAGATGTGTTTCTGATACATCTAATAGCGTCAGTGAATAATGAATACCTTTTGGTGACACGCCTCTTGTGTTTGACCTGATGGGGTTTCCTGCTAAGCGTAAGATATTCAAGTTTTGTAGCTCGAGAAAACTAGGAATGTCAAGATATTGTAAAAGGTTGCTTGCAAGATCAATGTACTGTAGGTTGGGAAACTGAATGCCTGACACATTACAAATATAGCAACTAGCTAGAATAAGACGAATACTATAGGTGTTGGTCTTAAAATCATACAGTGACATCCCTGATCCTGTGGCGTCCACATATCGTAGCTGTGAGAAACGATGAACAGGAAACGTGTTTCTGCAAAGGAAGGAGTGGCCTTGACATACACAACCTCCAGGACAGGTCATGTCGCACATCAGTTCATCATCTCGTTGTGGACACTGGCCCCAGCCATCACACAGATGATCTTCATGCAGACAAACTGCAGATGCTCGACACTGGAACAATCCAGAACATCGAATCGTATTGCAGTCTTGCTCATCCTCTCCATTAACACAGTCAGAGAATCCATTGCATCGAGCGTAAATAGGAAGGCAGTACAACATTCAGATGCACAACGATAATGAGTGGTAGGACAAGGTTCTTCGGTTCTTATTGTCTTTTGTGTAAAGTAACCGGTGCCATCGAGGTTAATGTAAAACCGCTGTGTCATCTTCATATCTATGAACCTCATGCAGTACGTGCACCAAGCCAAATTCTGCTGCAGGCAACTAATCTCATCAGAATCATTCAGACAATCAGATTGCTCATTACAGTGTTGAGTGTGCAATGCACACTGACCATTTGAGCACTTGAAGCCTTGACACAAAGGATGCACACAAAAGGACTCATCAGATTTATCTGGACAGTCCTGTATGAAGTCACACACCAAAGTATGATGTATTGAGTTAACATTCTTAATACAACTGACATTGCAAGTGCATACGTTGTATTTTTCTTAGCTGGTAACACATGCTCCTGATCAGTATTCAATTCGGGAATGCAAAACCTTCAGAATTATATGTATTCCCAAAGTAACTTTCGATATTACAATACATAAAGCTGTGGATCACGTGACTGTGTGAACAAGTGAGTAAAGCCTGCCTGGTGTGTGTGAAAGTGGGCTGTGCGCGGACTCTGATTTGGCTGGTGCAATGCTACGAGAAAACACACCCCAGCAGATCTAATCTTAATTCGCATAGTGCTGCATATCCACGGAGATGTTCTCGTAAACCCCAGGATTTCCAACCCAGTTCCATATTCCACCTCGAATGTCTGAAATGTGCGTACAATACGAAGTGATTGTCATGGAATATAACTGTTTTATCAGACCACTTACGGAATCTGCTATATATAAAAGGCACCAGGTGCCAGCCTGAAGTGTAACCAAACGTAACTTGAAACATATAATAATTTTTGAAAATAGGTAGCGAGTTTTCCAGTTCTTTTCTAGTTTTGACAGAAGCAAGTTGCTGGCCATATTTCTGACATTCATGGGATAAATGCATATTACGTGAACTAGTCTTCAACATGACTAGCTTGAAACACTTGTTAGTTGAAGCCACCATCCCCTGACATCTAGGACCACTGAAGGGACAGTGTTCTGTCTCATCCCGTCCATCTTCACACTCTGTCTTCAGATTACACTGCAGA
>JADBJO010011836.1:7500-15000 GCA_016801955.1 Conus betulinus
TCTGCTCTCCCCGGGCCCTCTTCAACCTGTACCTGGAGAATATCATGTGCGAGGCCATCGAAACCTTCAACACCACCATGTCAGTTGGGGGCAGGCTGATGACATAGATCTGCATGGAAGAAGTAATAACGAACTCCAAGACATACCCAGAGGGCTATAAGACCGAGCCAGGACATACGGGATGGAAACAAGCGCTGATGGTGAACAGCGGCAATGAAGACCAGACTGTAAAATCACAATGAACGGACAACAGCTGGAAGAGGCGAAAGCGTTCAAATACCTCGGCTCCACACTCACGAAAGACGGTCGCTGTTCAACAGAAATTAAAGTCAGATTAGCTGTTGCCACATCAGCTATGGCAAAGCTCACAAAGCTGTGGAGAAGCAATAACATCAGCTTCCCTACAAAACTCATGCTATACAAGCCCTCGTCTTTTCAATCTTCCTGTACGGGAGTGAGAGCTGGACTTGACGGCAGAGTTGGAGAAAAAGATCCAAGCATTTTAAATGAAGGCGCACAGAAGACTGCTCCACATCTCCCTGGACAGAGCACAGAACCAACGACTGTCCGAAAGTAGGTGGCCACACCGGCAGGACCACAGGCACCTGTCTTGGCGACAGTTAGGACAAAGCTGATGTGGTTTGGCCACAAGACACAAGACGACCCGGCTGGCAAAGAGAATCCTGCAAGGCACACTTACAGGAGGAAGGCGCAGAGGCAGGCTGAGAAAGAGCTGGTCGGAGAACGTAACAGAATGGACAAAACCTCAGGCTGCCAGAACTCCTGACAGAAGCAGATGACAGGCCACGAGAGAGAAGAAGATTGACGGAATCGTCCTTCATGTTCCTCCTACGACCACTTAGGTCACAGGAATGAGAGAGAGGAGAGTGGACAGATCATGACGCCTCCTTTAGAGACTTGTGTATCTTTACAAATTCTTTGGCTACTGTCTCCCTGGATAACTTGCAGACTTAGAAATAATGATCCCTTTGTTGTTGTAGCTGCTGGCAACGATGATGTACGTTTGTCCTTGTTGTTTTGTCTTTGTCGTTTGTCATTGTTGTTTTGTCTTTGTCGTTGTCATTGTTGTTTTGTCTTTGTTGTTGGCATTTTTGTCGACATTGTCTTTTGATTCTTGCTTGCTCATTACACTAAAAAAAAAAAAATAAATAAATAAAAAGGTGATGTAATCAAGAAAGAGAGATCAGCATTTTTGAGTTGATTTCTTTTAGTGATTTCCGATGGGTGCCTCCCCCCCCCCCCCCCCCACTCCCATCCCGACCCCAGCCGACCAGCCCCTTGTCCCCCTAACCCCTTCCCCTCACTCCTAAACTCACAATCCATTTCGCCTCCCTTACTGGGTTCGTCAATTATACCCGTGCCATACCCACCACATTGTTTGTGGTTTGTGTTTGCTTCCCTGTTGAACGTGAACCTAAGCCTCCTCTTTCCTGTCAGGCCGTGGAGTCACGGACAGACACCCTGGCTTCCTTCCCAAGGCTCACAGTGGAAGCTCTTCAATGATGCAGGCAGTGTCCGCGGGCGTCTCGATTGACAAACACCTTGTTCAGATCACGTTATCAAGTGCCTCGTGGTTTAGCGACAGAAAACAAAGAGGCAAATCTGTGTGTGTGTGTGTGTGTGTGTGTGTGTGTGTGTGTGTGTGTGCGCGCGCGCGCGCGCAAACACACACACACACACACACATACACACACACACGCACGCACGCACGCACACACACACACACACACACACACACACACACACACACACACACACACACACACATGAGCCCATGCCCACGCATTATACACACACGTGTACATCCACTATACAAAACGAACAAACAAACAAAAATGGTAGGTAGGTACTGAAGGTCTGATCAGCGCGTTGGGCTAATGCGTAGGTTAGACACCCGCTGAGTCGCAGCCACGAGACCATTTTCTTTTTCAATTGTCTTATCTTGGTTGTTAATTCATTTATCCATCCGCTTCAAATCATGCGTGGCGTGGTCTCAAAACTGAGCGGATGTGATGTAGCGTATATGGACTAGTCCGCACGCAGTGACGTCTCCTTGATGAAACTGAAACTCTGTGTGTGTGTGTGTGTGTGTGTGTGTGTGTGTGTGTGTGTGTGTGTGTGTGTGTGTGTGTGCTTGCGCGTGCACATAATGTGTTGATGTGTGAGATCGCCAGTAGCCAATGACAGTGGAAGGAGGGTGGGATCCAAGTTCTCCTTTTTTCCCCGTTCAATAACTTTGTTGCTATCAGAAATGACTTTGTTGCTATCAGACAGAAGCACATTCGCTTCAGAAATGGAGTGAGGTGACTGGGAAAAGGGTAGAGAGTAAGGAAAAAAGGAGGCGGAGGAGGGGGGGGGGGGCGGTTTACAGCAGAACCTAATTCTCCTTAAAACGAAAAGCTGATGAGTAATGGAGATCGCACAAGGTTCATCAGCTATTGTTGATGATGGATTGATTTCTAGCCCACTATAAAGTTTTTATTTCCTTCTTCTCTTTTCGTCTTTGTGTTCATATGTTTAAACTTGTGCTTTTTCCCCCACGAAATGAGCCATCAATTCGGATTTAATTTTACGTCTTTAGGATTTGAGCCAAAGGGGGGGGGGGGGGGGGGGGGGAGAGAGAAGCGATGTGGGAGAGAAAGACTGAGAGGGGGGGAGGGGGGGCAGACACTCTAGTATCCCCCTGTCCTCCATCCTCCCTGAATCCATCTGAGATGGATAAATTGATACATAGGTATGTACATACATGCATACATACATACACACATACGTACATATATGCATACATACTTATATACATACGTGCTGATACATACGTACTATATGCATCCGTACGTTGGTACGCACGTACATACATACATACATACATGCATACATACAGGCAGGCAGACAGACAGACAGACATTCATGCGAACGTACATACAGGGAAAGAGAGATAAGAGAAAGAGGAAAAACGAGAGAGAGAGAGAGAGAGAGAGAGAGAGAAACAGGAAAGTAAGGGCGATGTGTGGTGACTGGGTGGTAGAGGGCAGGAGGGAGGCCACAGAGGAGAGGGGGCAGGGAGGAAGGGTAGGGTGGATCCTCTGTGTGTGTGTGTGTGTGTGTGTGTGTGTGAAAGATGACCTAACGTGATGTGCCTTAGCCAGCCACCGATTTCCAATGCACACTTGCAGTGATGAACTCAGAGGATTGGTCCAGGTGAGAGAGGCAACAATATCAGTTTGCTTTACTGACGCGGCGGGATACAGTTAGCTTCCTAAGCAGCAGTTCCCTCTCTCTCTCTCTCTCTCTCTCTCTCTCTCTCTCTCTGCCCGTCTGTCAGTCGCTGGCTCTGTCTGTGTGCCCGTTTGTCAGTCGCTGTCTCTGTCTCCGTGCCCGTCTGTCAGTCGCTGTCTCTGTCTGTGTGCCCGTCTGTCAGTCGCTGTATCTGCCTGTGTGCCCGTCTGTCAGTCGCTGTCTCTGTCTCCGTGCCCGTCTGCCAGTCGCTGTCTCTGCCTGCGTGCCCATCTGTCAGTCGCTGTCTCTGTCTGTGTGCCCGTCTGTCAGTCGCTGTCTCTGTCTGTGTGCCTGTTTGTCAGTCGCTGTCTCTGTCTGTGTGCCCGTCTGTCAGACGCTGTCTCTGTCTGTGTGCCCGTCTGTCAGTCGCTGTCTCTGACTCCGTGCCCGTTTGTCAGTCGCTGTCTCTGACTCCGTGCCCGTCTGTCAGTCGCTGTCTCTTGTCTTTGTGCCCGTCTGTCAGTCGCTGTCTCTGTCTGTGTGCTCGTCTATCAGTCGCTGGCTCTGTGTGCCCGTCTGTCAGTCGCTGTCTCTGTCTGTGTGCCTGTCTGTCAGTCGCTGTCTCTGTCTGTGTGCTCGTCTGTCAGTCGCTGGCTCTGTGTGCCCGTCTGTCAGTCGCTGTCTCTGCCTGTGTGCCCGTCTGTCAGTCGCTGTCTCTGTCTGTGTGCCCGTCTGTCAGTCGCTGTCTCTGTCTGTGTGCTCGTCTGTCAGTCGCTGTCTCTGTCTGTGTGCCCGTCTGTCAGTCGCTGTCTCTGTCTGTGTGCTCGTCTGTCAGTCGCTGTCTCTGTCTGTGTGCCCGTCTGTCAGTCGCTGTCTCTCTCTCTCTCTGTGCCTGTCTGTCAGTCGCTGTCTCTGTCTGTGTGCCCGTCTGTCAGTCGCTGTCTCTGTCTTTCTGGAGGGTGAAGGAAGACTGGAAAAAAGACTTTATTCAAATGTCTGCTCGTGGGAATGAAGAGATGCAGAATCAATCTGCTTAAAAACAAACAGAGAAACAATATCCTTTCTGACCCCCCTTCCACCCAACAGTGTGTAAGACAGCCCTCTGTCTGTCTGTCTGTCTGTCTGTCTGTCTGTCTCTCTCTCTCTCTCTCTCTCTCTCTCTCTCTCTCTCTCTCTCTCTCTCTAACATCAAACAGTAATGTCGATGCTGGGCTAACTTCACTTTAGCCCTGTAGAGGAAGAGGTTGTTTTGCTCAAAAGAAGTTCAATGAATTATTCAGAAATAATTGAACTGTAATGCAAAAGAATAGCCTTCATTCGCCAAGCCAAGGACCAATGCACAAACTCGACATAAGGAGAATTCCTTTATTTTTTTTTAAGTAGTCGACCCTATAAGTTAACATAAGATTAGATTACTATGTGGTTCAAGGTCCACATAAACCCAATCTAATATGACAAACGCATTTCACTCTTCAAAGAATGTGAGGGTAGGGAGGGGTCTGTTAAGTACCCCCACTGACACCTACAGAAACGACAACACGTTTCACACAGGCGAAGGTAAAGGCGACATTTTAAACAGGACAGTTGGCAGATTTAAGCTCGAAACCTCTGACAGAGGACACGATGCTCTATCATTTGGGCTTACCGCATGCAAAGATGATATTCAACAAAAGAAAGTTCTCTTAAAAAACAGTGCTTCGAGGGCTGGGGATGTGGAATTGGGGGATTTGGGTGTAGGTAGAAAAGGAGGGTGGAGGGGGGGGGGGGTGGAGGAGGGGAGGTCATAAATGAAGGCCTTTTTGTCTACACCAGAGGAAGCTGCTTAATCAAGAAATGGCCGAGAGGCAGGAATCTTCGACAAAAGGAACTACAAGTAGACAGACTGTTGCTTCTCCTTCCTGTAGACCACCATTAGCAGCGGCTGATGCTCATCTGTGCTTAGGAGAGCCACTCCTAGAAGCGACAGGGAGAAGACCTGACGAGGTACTGAGGCATAAAAAAAAAAGAAGTATCGGCAAACAGAGCTACTTGGGCAAAGAATAGAGTGATGGGGAGAGACAATATAGCTGGAGGATAGCCTGATGTGAGATTGGCAATGGAGACAGGGAAGAGGATTAAGCGGGAGTGGGGCAGGGGGTGAGGGTGGGGGTGGAGGTGAGCGTGAGCAGAATGAAGGCGAGGGATGATGGGAAAGGAAAAGGCGGGTTGAAGGCATAAGCCTACAGAGATGTGAAGACGCAGGAGAAATGGTTTACACACACACACACACACACACACACACACACACAAGGTCCAGAAGTAGGTACACACACACACACACACACACACACACACACACACACAGAGTGTGTGTGTGTGTGTGTGTGTGTGTGTGTGTGTGTGCGCACGCGCGCGCGCGCGTGACCCAGGGGCACAAAGTGGAAACTTTCCAACTGGTCACAGGCGACCAGACTGGCGGCTTGGAGACTGAATGACACCCCCCCCCCCCCTCCCCCCCATTCGTGCGTTCTTTGTTCGATTGGGAAGATGCAAGGCCTAGAAATCGAATTTTCCAGCACTTAAGAGTGTCTCGGTAGTCTGGAAGCTTGCAGAATAGAATTAGTTTCCCCGCACCTTCACAGACGAAAAGAAGAAGGAAAGAGTGGTGCAAGCTGGATATTTTTGTAACCTGATCTAATGCTGATGAATTTTCCATCCCATCGTCGTCCTTTGCCTTCACTATCTGCATCATCTACTTCTCTTCTTTTCCTCCTTCTCCTCTCTCTTCCTTTCTGCGCGCGCGCGCGCGCGTATGTGTGTGTGATGTGTGTGTGTGTGTGTGTGTGTGTGTGTGTGTGTGTGTGTGTGTGTGTGTGTGCGTGAATGGTTCTCTCTCCCTGTCTATCTGTCTGTCTCTGTCTGTCTGTCTGCCGGTCTGACTGTCTGTCTGACTCTTTTGAAAGTCGAAATAACTTAGATTAACGGTTTCTCTACACACACACACACACACACACACACACACACACACACACACACACACACACACATACACACACTCACATGCACGTACGCACGCGCACACACACACACACACACACACACACACACACACACACACACACACACACACACACACACACACACGCACGCACGCACGCACACACACACACACACACACACACACACACACACACACACACACACACACACTCGCATCCCCGCGCGCGCGCGCGCAAGTGACATTTATCTGTGTATTGTAACGTAACAATTGTTTACCATAGAACGGAAATAGAATAGATCTCTTTTGAAATAATAATAGGCCAATGACACTTTCCGTGAATATCTGACTTTGTGTACATTGGACTCTTTTGAATATGCTTTAATCAAATGAGGTTCACAATGTTTCGGTATTGTAAACAAACGAACGGCTCTTTGGGCGTCAGACATAATTTCATGCATGTTTTAGTGTGTGTGTGTGTGTGTGTGTGTGTGTGTGTGTGTGTGTGTGTGTGTGTGTGTGTGTGTGTGTCCCCCCCCCCCCCCACCCCCCATACAAGATCCATTCTGAAACCCTAGCATCAAGACACAGCGACTTGTTTTCCTCTTAACTATGACATCTGTGACATGATATTTGGTGTCAAGATTTTAATTCAAATTTTAAAAAAAGGGCGATGTCAACGAAACACACACACACACACACACACACACACACACACACACACACACACACACACACACACACACACACACACAGAAGACTTCTGTGTGTGTGTGTGTGTGTGTGTGTGTGTGTGTGTGTGTGTGTGTGTTTGTGTGTGTACGCGCGTGCGTGCGTGCGTGTGTGTATGTGTGTATGTGTGTGTGTCCCCTCATACAAGATTCATTCTGAAACCTAGTATCAAGACACAGCGACTTGTTTTTCCTCTTAACTATGACATCTGTGACATGTTTGGTGTCAAGAATCTTAATTCAGATTTAAAAAAAAAAAAATGGCGACGTCAACGAACGAAAAAAAAAAAAAGCAAAACACACACACACACACACACACACACACACACACACACACACACACACACACACACACACACACACACACAACATACAGAGAAGACTTCTGTACATTGATTATTTTAGTCGCACCTGACAATACACCAACCATATCAAAGCTTACACAAACAGGGAAGGGAGACACTAGTATACACACATGGTAAATTTATTTGCCAACACACCAGTTTCAGAGAGAGAGAGAGAGAGAGAGAGAGAGAGACAGACAGACAGAGATAG
>JADBJO010011836.1:17500-25000 GCA_016801955.1 Conus betulinus
CATTTGATCTAATGGGCAGAGTATTGTCGAAGCGATTCTTCTTGTTATATCTTTTTATTATTATTATTGTTATTATTATTATCCCTTGCTATATGTATTACCCATCTCAGTTGGGGGCTTTGGCCTATCTGAATGAAATTCTTCGTATTTGTTTACTGAAAATTCGTATCTCTCTCTCTCTCTCTCTCTCTCTCTCTCTCTCTCTCTCTCCTCTCTCTCTCTCTCTCTCTCTCTCTCTCTCTCTCTGTGTGTGTGTGGTGTGTGTGTGTGTGTGTGTGTGTTACGTACCAAACGTAACCCAATACCGCCTGTACGCTCACCTGTTCCTCATGTCAGTGACACGCTTGAACTCCGGCATGTTAATCAGGTCAACAAGGCCGTGTCGTGTCGTGACAGCGTGAGTGAGCACGTGCAACACACACTGAGCGCAAAACCAAAACGTGTTTGTTTTTTTTTGTTTTTTTTTCCCTTTTCTTTTCTTTTTTTTTTTTTTTTTCTTTTTTTTTTTTGTTTGTTGTGGAACGTAAACGGATTGATATAAAAAAATATTTGACTCTGGTTTCATTTCTTTTGTTTGTCATTCGATTTTGTTTGTTTTAGTTGAGACATGTATTGAGGACTGTCAGTTGGACTTATTTTACTGGGTACAGACTGTTTTGTAAACCTGCCGTGAAATTGACTAAACATGGTAGACGATCGGGAGGACTTGTTTGTTTAGTAAGGAATGATCTTTTCCCGTACGTTTAAAGTATTGATATGGATCGTGTTAATTGTTGCATGTTTTTTGATCAGTAAAGAGTTATTTGGATTAGGTAAAGACATTCTGTATGTTTGTACATATACACCACCAGAAGGATCTCCATTTTACACTTAATTTTGATACTGACAATGGAATTAGTATGCTTGAAGAATGTTTAACTGATTTTGTGTGAAAGAATGACGTGTATGTTATTTTAAATGGAGATTTGAATAAGAGAACAGCTGATGTTTCTCGAGATTATATTGTACAAAACACGTTTGATCCACAGTTCAATAATTTGTCCTGTAATATGATTCGACATTCAAAGGACTGTACTTTGAACAACTATGGTAAATTATTATTGAATGTGTGCACTGCGTTAGATTTGAGCATTTTGAACGGAGTATACAAAGGCGACTATGAAGGTTGCTACACATTTATATCTGATTCTGGAAGCAGTGTCACAGACTATTTCGTACTCTCACGCGAACTTTTTATGATTTTGTTGGATTCTTGTGAATTATCTATAGCTGAACGTATTGATTCCGACCATTTACCCAGTGACAGCATGTGTTGTTCTTTCCAAGGAATGTTCATCTGATATTTTGTACGCAAAAAGAGGATTTTGTCATACACAAACTTGTATGGGGGGCGAGAAGTGTGCTGCTACATATACCAGTATTTGTGCAGTGAAGAAATGCACACACAAAATTGATCTTGCAATTGATTTGATTGATGTTAACGTAAATAATGCTCATAAAGTTTGTAATGATTGTATAAGAGAAAGTGCTGGATCCATGAAAAAATATGCGTATCATTTAACAACAATGGAGATTCAAGTAAATGGTTTGATATAAAATGTCAACTTTGTAAAAGAAACACAAGAAGATTGTTGCAGATATTTCGTCGTTCAGTAAAATTAGAAAAGAAAACAGAAACAATAATTGAAATGAAAAATGAATATGTAATTGCCAGACGTGAATGTAAAAATTTACTAGAGCGGAAGAGGAAACAATTCAACAAGGCTTTATTAGATAAACTCATCACGACAGTGGAAAACCACAAGAATTTTGGGACGTTGTTCATAACGCGTCCTTCAAAAGAAAAAACAGCCTAGAAAAAATATATCAGTCGACTCCTGGTTTCAAACACTTAAAGCCTTGCTGGAGACGGATTCTGACAATTCAGTAAATGAGGATTCAGCTGAAGTTGAAATGGAAGGTTACATGAATCGTCCGAATTCTAAAGATGAAATTCTGCTAGCACTTAGAAAACTAAAAAACCATAAAGCAGCTGGTCCCGATGGCATTATTGCCGAGCTTTTAAAGAATTCGAATGATCAAGTTGTATATTTTCTTCTGAAATTGTTTAATAACCTATGTGATAAATGGTGTGTTTCCTGAAAATTGGTTTGAATCTATTATTCAGCCTATATTTTTCAAGAAGGGTGATACCAATAATCCCAATAATTATAGGGGAATTTCCTTGAGCGATGTTAGTGGTAAATTATTTGGTATAGTCATAAATAATAGACTGCAAGAATGGGTGGATGAACACAATATCACAGGTGATTATCAAGCTGGATTTAAGAGAGGATACTCAACAGTCGACCGCATGTTTTCCTTACTAGCTCTTGTACAGAACAGTTTTGTTATAATCGAAAATTGTATGTCGCGTTTATTGATTTCGAAAAAGCTTTTGACAAGATAAATCGAAATATCCTTTGGCCAACTCTCTTGAAAAATGGCATGAAAGGTAAATTATTCAGATGCATTAAAAGCATGTACAATGATGTCAAAGCAAGAGTTCGATATGGTTCTATGTTAACAGATTACATTGCCTGCACATCAGGATTCAGGCAAGGAGATGCTTGCAGCCCTGTTCTGTTCTCTCTTTTCATTAACGAACTGGCGGTTGAAGTAATTGATAAAGGAAGACATGGCGCTCGATTTTCACTGGATGCATTCGAATTATTTATTCTGTTGTTGGCTGACGATGTCGTTTTGATGGCAGAAAACAGTTACAGGTCTGCAAACACAACTGAACAGCTTACAACATGCCGCTGCATCTCTTCAACTTAAAGTAAATATGACTAAAAGTAATATCATAGTATTTCGGAAGGGTGGATATTTGAGTGTGAGAGAAAAATGGTTGTATAACGGTGAAAGAAATGCCTGTGGTTAATGCGTATAAATATTCAGGAATTTTTTTTTCTCTCTGCGCGCTTGAGCTTCACTGCTGCATGCAAAGACCTTGCAGCAGAGCGAAGAATGCTTTGATTTTTCTTCTTAAAAGGTTATACATGTTAGATAACAACTCTTTTAATTTATTTATGAAATTGTTTGATTATCAGATGCAGCCAGTTGTGCAGTATGGCTCTCTGAATTATGGGGCCTAGACAATGCTGTTGTCCATTGTGAATCAGTCCATTTATTTGCTTTGAAGAAATTTTTAGGAGTAGACAGGGCGAACACCCAGTGACCTTGATTATGGTGAAACAAATCGCTATCCAATATATATATATATATATATATATATATATATATATATATATATATATAAATTCTGCTGTTAAGTGTATTCGCTACTGGCTTAAGTTGATACAAATGGAGAATCACAGGATTCCGCGCAAAACTTATAATATGTTATTTGATCTTGATGCAAAAGGTAAGAAAAATTGGGTAACAATGTTCGCTTATGTTTGTTTAAATTTGGATTTGGATTTGTTTGGGCAAGTCAAGGCGTCGGAAATGTTCATGGCTTTACACATTGTTTCAAGCAAAGGCTGATTGACTGAAGGTGGCAAACTTGGTCTGATCATATTCAGACTAGTGATATATTCAGCTTATATAGAGCTTTTTGCAGTGGCCACAGTTCAAAACCTTATTTACATTTAGATATTGATAGACACCTTTACGACTAGATTTATTAGACTCGGGATTTCTGAGCTGGCATTACATCGCTACCGATACAAAACGTCTAATGTTCAACGATTTAATTTGTCCCTTATGTACTGAAAGCGAAGAAAAGTGAGGTGCATTTTGTTCTCTGTTGCCCAGCCCTTAAACGTATACGCGAAATGTTAATTAAACCTAAATATCATAGGCATCTTTCACTGTTTAAACCGAGTTTGTTAATGTCATCGACCAAACCTGAAGATGTGCGTAATCTTTCTTTGTTTTTGTTTAAAGGATTTAAAATGAGAGATGTTGTGACTTCTTGAAAGATGCATGAATACATTTATATCATCGTTAGCTTGTATTTTGAATCTGTTCTATATCTTCATTCAGTTACATGTTCACATTCCCCTTCATGATGGGCTGAAGCCTAATATGAATAAAATATACACACACACACACACACACGCACGCACGCACGCACGCACGCACGCACGCACGCACGCACGCACGCACGCACGCGCACACACGCACGCACACACACACACACACACACACACACACACACACACACACACACACACACACACACACACACACACTTCCCTTCCCTCCCCTGCCCTCACCACGCAAGGACAGAACCATTCCCACGGTCTTGGACACTCACCATTCACCATTCCCCACATCGATCGTCACAAACGGTACAGAAGATCCGAACACTGCAAACGCCCCCCCCCCCCCCCCCCCCCCCCCCCACCCCCCTCCGCCCCCACCGCCCCTCTTTCTCCTTTCAGCCTCCACCCTCTCACCTCTGCCCTCCTCTTCTAGAAATTCGCTTGCTGCGACAATTTTACCCCCATAAGTGAGCTCAGTCGCTGTCTATATGACTATCGTGTTCAGCTTTATCATCTTGATCTGGCTCCATGAGAAATCGACTGAAAGCCCTGTGTAGTAGTAACGATGGGTGTTTGGATTCATATTCGTATTCTCTGTCTCTCTGCCTCTCTCTGTCTCTGTCTCTGTCAGTCAGTCTGACTGTCTGTCTGTCTGTCTGCCTGTCTGTCTGTCTGTTTGTCTGTCTGTCTGTCTCTTTCTTATGTGTTCACACACGCGCGCGCGCGCGTATACATATGCACACACACACACACACACACACACACACACACACACACACACACACACACACACACACACAGAATGTGACAGACAGTCAGACAGAGACAGAGAGAGATAATAAGCTAGGCGCCTACGCCCATACAGAGAGAGAGAGAGAGAGAGAGAGAGAGAACACTCGTACGTACCCAACACTCATCAGACCTTTCAAGTCCCTTCCAACACTGACCAAAGACACACCGAAAATATCAGCAGCTAACGGTCGTCGGCAACCCCCCCCCCCCCCCCCCCCCCCTCCTCCACCCCCACTCTCTCCCCCACACTTTTTTCTTCCCAACGCCCCCCCGTCTCCCCAGTGTTTCTCATCCTTCCCTTGTAAACTCTCTCTCTCTCTCTCTCTCTCTCTCTCTCTCTCTCTCTCTCCTCTCTCTCTCTCTCTCTCTTTTGTGTGTTTGTGTTACATATGTGTGTGTCTGTGTGTGCGTGCGTGCGTGCGTGCATGTGTGCGTGTGCGTGTGTGTGTGCGCGCGCGCGCGCGCGCGTGTGTGTGTGTGTGTGTCCTTACAAGTGTGCTTAGTTGATTGTTATAGTACATTCCAATTCTTTCTCCTTCTTTCTGTTCATTTTATTTCTTCATTTAGACGCGTTTGGTCCATACTGCTGTGTTGAAGAATGATGTCAAAATGACTAGTTTCTTTAGAAAATTGATACCGTTTTCTATTACAGTTACGCTGACAATGTTCGTCAGATTACAAGAGAAAAGAATCATTCTGTATGGTTCTGAAAGACCCCCCCACCCCCACCCCCCATCCAGGAATTAGCTGTGTGAAATATCCGTCTCTCATCAAGAAAGGCAAAGTGCACGGCAATCAATGTAATTCTCTCCCCCCCCCCCCCCCCCCACCCCCCTCCACCCGCCCCATCCCCTACAGTTCATCCCCACCTATCACCAACATCTCGACAGTTTCATGAGGGGTTCCCAAAAGTCTGATAGTCACACGCCATAGTCTGATAGTCACACGCCATAGTCTGATAGTCACACACCATAGTCTGATAGTCACACACCATAGTCTGATAGTCACACAATATTCTGATAGTCACACACCATAGTCTGATAGTCACACGCCATAGTTTGATAGTCACACACCATAGTCTGACAGTCACACGCCATAGTTTGATAGTCACACACCGTAGTCTGATAGTCACACACCATAGTCTGATAGCCACACACACCATAGTCTGACAGTCACACACCATAGCCTGAGTTCCATGAGGGGTTCCAAAAGTCTGATAGTCACACACCATAGTCTGATAGTCACACACCATAGTCTGATAGTCACACACCATAGTCTGATAGTCACACACCATAGACTGAGTTCCATGAGGGGTTCCAAAAGTCTGATAGCTACACACCATAGTCTGATAGCCACACACCATAGCCTGATAGTCACACACCATAGTCTGATAGTCACACACCATAGTCTGATAGTCACACGCCATAGTCTGATAGTCACACGCCATAGTTTAATAGTCACACACCGTAGTCTGATAGTCACACATACATCATGTCGCCCTATCCCCTGCCCTATAGTGTGTTAGTCACGCATCATAGTCTGATAGTCACGCATACATCATGCCACCCTATCCCCTACCCTATAGTCTGATAGTCACACATCAAAGTCTGATAGTCACACATACATCATGTCGCCCTATCCCCTGCCCTATAGTCTGATAGTCACACATCATAGTCTGATAGTCACACATACATCATGCCCACCCTATCCCCTACCCTATAGTCTGATAGTCACACATCAAAGTCTGATAGTCACACATACATCATGTCGCCCTAGCCCCTGTCCTATAGTCTGATAGTCACGCATCATAGTCTGATAGTCACACATACATCATGTCGCCCTATCCCCTGCCCTATAGTCCTGATAGTCACACACATACATCATGTCGCCCTATCCCCTGCCCTATAGTCTGATAGTCACACATACATCACGTAACCCTATCCCCAGCCCTATAGTCTGATAGTCACACATACATCACGTCACCCTATCATCCTCCCCTCTCCTCCACCACCATTCATCATCCTTGCACACATGAGCGTGCGCGTGCGCGTGCGCGCGCGCCCTCGCGCGCGCGCAAAAACACACACACACACACACACACACACACACACACACACACACACACACACACACACACACACACACATACACACAACACCACAGGTGTCTTTTGCTTTCCATTAAATGTATCACGTACTGTTGTTTGTATTCTTTATTTATTGCATGTTTGATATTTGCTTGTGGCATGATCTGTGGATAGCTAACAACATGTTTTATTTACAATTTAAACAGCACATTTTATCTACTGCGAACAGCATGTTTGATAATCATACTGTAAATAGCATAGCTTTGTTGAATGTTAAAAGTCTCTTTCATTGATCGTAAATGACATATTTCTTTCAGCCTAAGAGTGCCTTGGCATTGGTCTTCTCATTTTTTTTTCTTCCTTTTTTTTCTTGCTTTTTTGTTGTTGTTTGTTGTTGTCCATCCATGTTTTCTTCATCAATTTTCGTCTGGCACCTGCGTGTTGTCAGTGAAATCCGTCCATTATTGGAGTTGTCTAGTATTACGTCTGGAATTTACCAATGAACGCACAACCAAGCAGCTCCAGCAATCGACTTCCAGAACAGACGGTTCTCTATCTTTATTGACCAATGAAATACGTTCATCATTGTGG
>JADBJO010011836.1:30000-35000 GCA_016801955.1 Conus betulinus
CTGAAAAGTCGATATCAAAGCTGGATTTGTTGTTGTTGTTGTTGTTGTTGTAACTTTCAAATTTTCATGCTGTGAACACAACCCCCAAACAAACTGCACATACTGAAAACTGATCGGCATAATCCATTTGTGTCGCGCAGCTGATGTGTTCGTCATTCCCTTCATTTGGACATGGTGGTGCTGACTGAAATTCACCGCCCACAGTTGCCGTCCTTGTCCAATATGTGTGTGTGTGTGTGTGTGTGTGTGTGTGTGTGTGTGTGTGTGTGTGTGTGTGTGTGTGTGTGTTTTTCTCTTCTGTTATTAAATTCCATGCAGATTCTGTTTCCACAGAACTCCATCTCTCCCTTGGACGTTATTTAGTCTAGGCCTACAATTTCAGATTGCTATGAATACAGAATCGGTGAAATTTAAGTTTTTAATTCCAGGATTCATGTCAAGCTTACTGCCAACGTAGAGCATGAAGACTTTGCGTCTACAAAGAAAGTTTAGGGAGAGCTTCACAGCAAAAACGTTTCAAAAGACACTCTCCCTCTTTCCCCCTATCCACTCCCTCTCCCCTCCCCCTTCCAAGCCGCCCCAACCCCACCCACAACCGTTTCAGCTCTGAACGCGTCTCATAGCTTTCGTTTACATATGGATTTGTTGTTTTTTTTTCTGTGACTGAATGTGCATGTACTGTGTAAACTTTCAATGTTAAATTGTCTGGATGCAGCTTGTGGATGTGCAGATAGCAAGATAGAAGCATAACGTGTTTGCGTGTATGAGAATTACATTAACTAGGATCTCTCTGTCTCTCTGTCTCTGTCTCTCTCTCTCTCCTCTCTCTCTCTCTCTCTCTCTCTCTCTCTCTCTCTGTACACACACACAAACACACACACACACACACACACGCACGCACGCACGCACGCACTCACACACACACACACACACGCACGCACACACACACACACACACACACACCACACACACACACGCACGCACACACACACACACACACACCACACACACACACACACACACACACACACAACTGCCCGATATAAAGGACACTGGTTTGAACACTCTACACATACTTGTGTACAACAGAAGTGGAGGAATCTTTTTTTTTTTTTTAAATCAAAATGCCTACTACCAGTACACTCCAAAAATCCCTTTTATCGACATTAAAAAACAACAACAACAACAACAACGACAAGACCGGCTCGATCATCATCTACACCCTTTATTGTCATTTCCTGAGACCCAGGAACAGCGTTGCCTGATGGCGGCAACGTCCCACTCTAAACATGAGATCATGAACGATCAATAATCGGTTTGTGTAGAGACAGGCAGCCATTGGCTGGTTCCAGGGCGAGAAAGGAGAAGGTCAGGGAGGGGGAGGGGGGATAAATAGGGATAGGGAGGAGAACATTCCAAGTGTGTGGTCTAGTCCCAACTCCTATCCCTGCCTGTTTTTTTTTTGTTTGTATATTTTTTTTTTTTTGTTCCCCCCATTCCCAAACCCTGAAGCCTTGCCTAAAGACAAGCTTAAAATATCATTCACGTCAAAGCTTTCAGACTTGGTGCTGACCTCCTTCCTCCAGTCACCCCACCCCCCCACCCCCACCCCCACCCCCCACTCCTCTCCATCGCCCCTCGCCCTTCCCGCTCTCCCCCACACCCCTCACCTATTTTCGCCCCCCCCCCCCCCCCCCAACCTTTCAATAGATGCCCCCGTGTCTCCTCTTTTCCTTCCCTGTCCTGGCTTCGCTCGTGCTCCTGCAGTCCGTTGCATGGTGGTGGGAGAGAGAAGCACGTGTCCTGATGACCTCCTAGAGCTATCACTTGGGGTGGCGGTAACACAGTGGTTCAGCGACAAGCCGTGGGCTGGCTGGGTCTTCTGTTGGAACACAGGAACCTATCGGCCTGCCTGATCTTCTGCAGGTGGTCCTAAGACAAGGCTTCAAGACTTCATCTTCACAGGAACATTCCAGGGTGTGTATCCCCTCCCACCCACCCACCCACCCACCCCCCCCTTTTTTGGGGGGGCACCCCTTTACCCCTGCCCCCCTCCCACCGAAAAAAAAAAGAAAAGAAGAAGAAAGGACAAGAAGAGAAAGGAAGGAAGGAAGTAACACAAAGAACATAACCATTCTTAAAGCAAAAAAATAAAAAAAGCATTGAAAGGAAGGGGGACAGGGAGGGAGGGGACAGGAAGGGAGGACAGGACAGGGAGGGAGGGGGGACAGGGAGGGAGGGGGGCAGGGGGAGGGGGGAGGACAGGGAGGGAGGGGGGGCAGGGAGGGAGGAGGACAGGGAGGGAGGGGGACAGGGAGGGAAGAGGACAGGGAGGGAGCAGGACAGGGAAGGAGGGGAGCAGGGAGGAAGGGGGGACAGGGAGGGAGGAGGACAGGGGAGGGAGAGGAGGAGGAGGGAGGAGGGAGGGAGGGAGGGAGGGCAGGGAGGGAGCAGGACAGGGAAGGAGGGGGCAGGGAGGGAGGGGGACAGGGGAGGGAGGGGACAGGGAGGGGGAGGACAGGGGAGGGAGGGGGGAGAGGGAGGGAGGAGGAGGACATGGAGGGAGGGGAGGGGGGAGGGAGGAGGACAGGGAGGGAGGAAGACAGGGAGGGAGGGGGACAGGGAGGGAGGGGACAGGGAGGGAGGGGACATGGAGGGAGGGGACAGGGAGGGAGGGGACATGGAGGGAGGAGGATATGGAGGGAGGGGGACAGGGAGGGAGGAGACATGGAGGGAGGGGACAGGGAGGGAGGGAGGACAGGGATGGAGGACAGGGAGGGAGGGGACAGGGAGGGACAGGGGGGGGGAGGGAGGGAGGATATGAGGGAGGGGACAGGGAGGGAGGAGACATGGAGGGAGGGGGGGACAGGGAGGGAGGAGGAGACATGGAGGGAGGGGACAGGGAGGGAGGGGGGACAGGGAGGGGAGGAGGATATGGAGGGAGGGGACAGGGAGGGGAGGAGACAGGGAGGGAGGGGGACAGGGAGGGAGGGGACAGGGGAGGGAGGAGGGACAAGGAGGGAGGGGACAGGGAGGGGAGGAGGAGGATGGAGGGAGGGGGACAGGGAGGGAGGGGACAGGGAGGGAGGGAGATGGAGACATGGAGGGAGGAGGAGAATGGAGGGAGGGGGACAGGGAGGGGGAGGAGACATGGAGGGGAGGGGACAGGGAGGGAGGAGGACAGGGAGGGAGGAGGATATGGAGGGAGGGGGACAGGGAGGGAGGGGACAGGGAGGGAGGAGGATATGGAGGGAGGAGGACAGGGAGGGAGGGGGGACAGGGACAGGGAGGGAGGAGGACAGGGAGGGAGGAGGACAGGGAGGGAGGAGGGATATGGAGGGAGGAGGATATGGAGGGAGGAGGACAGGGAGGGGACAGGGGACAGGGAGGGAGGAGGACAGTGAGGGAGGAGGACAGGGAGGGAGGAGGATATGGAGGGAGGAGGACAGGGAGGGAGGAGGACAGGGAGGGAGGGGACAGGGAGGAGGGAGGACAGGGAGGGAGGAGGACAGGGAGGGGAGGGGACAGGGAGGGAGGAGGATA
Source organism: Conus betulinus (assembly GCA_016801955.1). Classification (NCBI taxonomy): domain Eukaryota; kingdom Metazoa; phylum Mollusca; class Gastropoda; order Neogastropoda; family Conidae; genus Conus; species Conus betulinus. The sequence continues at coordinate 33,544 of JADBJO010011836.1, forward strand.
TGGAGGGAGGAGACATGGAGGGAGGGGACAGGGAGGGAGGGGACAGGGAGGGAGGAGGGTATGGAGGGGGAGTGGGGACAGGGAGGGAGGGGGACAGGGAGGGAGGGGACAGGGAGGGAGGAGGACATGGGAGGGAGGGGAGGGGACAGGGAGGGGGAGGGGGACAGGGAGGGAGGAGGACAGGGAGGGAGGGGGACAGGGAGGGAGGAGGACATGGAGGGAGGGGACAGGGAGGGAGGAGTAACAGTACCAGGGGGGGAGGGGACAGGGGGAGGGAGGAGGACAGGGAGGAGGAGGGGGGACAGGGAGGGAGGAGGACAGGGAGGGAGGGGACAGGGAGGGAGGAGGACAGGGAGGGAGGGGACAGGGAGAGAGCAGAGAAGGAAGCACATTTTCGTAAGGTCAAAATCTGATAATCACACTTCAGGCACTTTTATCACGGTTGAAAAAAAAATCCCAGTGACTCAAATCTGTTTTTTCTGAAAAGAGAGAGAAAAAGAAATGCATTTTTTTTTCTACTCTTGCATTTAAAAAAAAAAATGAAAAACGACATCCTTGAAGAGTTATTGCGAAATATGCAGAGGAGTAACGATGTAAACAAGGCGAAGAAATAAAAATCATTATTCCTTTTTTTTTTTTTTCTCTTCACCCCGATCAGCCATATCCTTGCAGCTTTACACCTCCCTTGCTACCCCCCCCCCCCCTCCCTTTCTTGATGATCAGCATCTGAAAAGGTTAGACAGTCCATCAATTTCGTATCCATCCTACCCCTCTCCCACCCCCACCACCACACCCACCACCCCTCTCTCCTCTACAGGCAGCCCGGGAGAGAGCCCAGGAGAGTGATAGGAAGGCGAGGCGTTATTGGAGTGTATGTCTCCATGAGGATGATGGTGGATCTCTTGTGGGAATCATGTTCCTCTTTGACACGATCGATTCTGTTGTCTTCAGCCTGGCGCTCCCTGGCAGTGCCTTCCCAGTCTGTTCTTCCACAGACTTTCCCCATGCTTTGGTCATTTCCTGGGTTGTGTTTCACGCTGGGGGAGTGGGGGAGAGGTGGGGGGGGGGGGGGGGGGGGGGGGGGGGAGCCTGCAGGATGTTGCGATGGGAATCATCCTTACTTCGTGATGCAGACTCCACCGTTCCTATCCCATTCCAGTCTCCAGACTTTGGAAAAAAAAAGCGGGGGGCATCGTTCTGTGTTCCCCAGTGCGCTTTAGCATCCAGTCATCAGGGGCATCGTTCTGTGGTCTCCAGTGCGCTTTAGCATCCAGTCATCAGAGCATCGTTCTGTGTTCTCCAGTGTGTGTGTAGCATCCAGTCATCATGGCATCGTTCTGTGTTCTCCTGTGCCCATAGCATCCAGTCATCAGAGCATAGTTCTGTGGTCTCCAGTGTTCTTAGCATCCATTCACCTTAAAGAGATCTGTCAAAGTCCACGTGTGTTTCACATCTGG
>JADBJO010011836.1:37500-40903 GCA_016801955.1 Conus betulinus
CACATGCACACACGCGCGCGCGCGCGCACACACACACACACACACACACACACACACACACACCACACACACACGTACGCACACGCGCGCGCGCACTCACACACACACACACACCACACACACACACACACACACACACACACCACACACACACGTGCGACGCACGTCTGAAGTTTCAGTTGTATTCATCCTTTGGCCCTGTTTTGGGCACGGAAAAACCATGTTGAGTTACATAAAGAAATAGAGAGGTAGCCGGGAGAGCGCAGAAACTCTGTCACCGTCGAGCTGTCCCTAAGGGCTGTTTTTTTCACTAAGGATGCTCATCCAACAATCACACGTACGCAAATCAAATAAAAGGACGTTAAGTGGGTATGTTTCGTTTACTCGTCATTCCTCAGTTCTCAGCCCTTAACATCCACCCTGCGCGGAATATGAGAAGAGACGTCATTGTTCGTTCTTCGTTTTCATTGTCGATCCTCATGCTGTTTGTTTTAGCTGAAGAAGACCGAAGAGGTCGAAACGCGTCGTGTTTGTCTTGTAATCTGTTTGTCCGTTTTGCGGAATAACGAACAATTCTTTTTAAAATGAGTTTGTTTTTTCGTGTTTTGTAAACTTATTACTGGAAGAATTGTTTGTGCAGAAGCGACACAGTGCTAATTTTATCACACTGGAGTCTAGCTGTAGTCAAGGGGAGTTATTTTTGATTTTTTTTTTAAAACTCGTGTTGAACAGAAAAGTAAAGTGTTATCATCAAATCACATGCATATACAATTCCCTTTTTGCGCCCAGTGTTATTAACAAAACTAAGCGTCATTTTGATTCAATTTGTTGTGACATGACCAACAACTTCTGAAGAGTATATTGAATAATAACCGCACGAATTTTCTTTTTAATCAACTTATAAACTTTTCCCAATCGATATTTGAGTATAAAAGTCCTGCGTTTGCGATTTATCTATGTATTTACAGAGAGAAAAAAAAAAAAGAAGGACTAACAACATGAAAGAATGGAAGGAAAAACATCTGCAGAGATCCAAGCCGCAGCGCACAGCCGACGTAACTGCAGGAATCTGACGCTCTTCAGTGTGATGACCCAGAGTGAAAGAAGAAGAAGAAGAAAGAAGAAGAAGAAGAAGAAGAAAGAAGAAGAAAAGACATGCACGAACATATGTATCTTCATGATCCTCTGTGCGAACATACGCGTTAGTTGTTTGTTTAGTACATAACAACCGTGAAAGAGTAGAGCCTATGTGCGTGTGCATATTCTTTCTGCCAGTGTGTATACTGCCAATAGATTCTTTCTGCCAGTGTGTATACTGCCAATATATTCTTTCTGCCAGTGTATAGACTGCCAATATATATCATACTTTGCCAGTGTATATACTGCCAATATATTCTTTCTGCCAATGTATAAACTGCCAATATATTCTTTCTGCCCGTGTATAAAACTGCCAATATATTCTTTCTGCCAGTGTAATAAACTGCCCTATATATTCTTTGTGCCAGTATATATACAGCATATAACTTAATTCCCTTTTCAGAGAGATCGTTCCTGTTTTCCTGTTCTACATTTTCTTGTTTCTTTTCAATTTCATTTTTCACGGATGACTTTATATGAATATCTTCTTTAATGAATTTAACTCCCTGAAAAATAAACTTTTTTTTACTCGACTTGACTTAAAGCAAAGGAGACAGAGGACAACACCATGCTCCCCAGACTATTCCTGTTGCGCAGGATAACACAAACACAGCACAAACACGAGCCATGAGAGAAGACTGCAGCAACCACGCTCAACGGTATTAATAAAAACAATCTTCTTACTCATTTCTCTCTCCCCCCCCCCCTTCCCTCCCCACCCACTCACTCTCCCCACCTCCCATCTATCCCCTGTGAAGACACCCCCAACCCTCTCCCCGCCCTCTCCCTAACCCATCCACTCCCCATCTCCATTCCCTTGATCCCCTCTCGCATAGCAGCGAACCGAGCGCACGTGGGACTCTTTGATACATACAAGGGCATTTGGCAAGACCGACTGCTTCTGGGCTTCGCTCTCTTTGCCATCACCCACGCCCCTCTCTTTCCCTTTAACTTGAGAGGGCAAAAGATTCCTGAACGTGCTTCCCATCCATCCATCCATCCATCTGTCCATCCATGCCTTGCTTCCAAATTCTTTCGTTTTCTTTTTTTTTTTTTTTTTTTTCTTTTTCTTTTTTTTTTTTCTTTCTTTTTTTTTTCTTTTCTTTCTTTTTTTTTTTTGGCTAGAGCCGAGGTACGAGACACAGACACCGTTCAGTCATCGAGGCATGGGGTTGAGAAATACTTACTCTGATCTTTGATGAAACAGTGTGGTGGTTTGTTGCTCTTCCAGATCAGTCTTCTGTCAGAAGAAGCCAGGTTAAAGGTAAGGGGAGGAGATTGAGGGGTGGGGGGGGGGGGGGGGGGGGGTCTATCTCTTCATTTTGTAACGTCTGTTTCAATGATAGCGTCTTGTTGTGAATAAAGAAAAAAAACGGGGGGTGGGAGTGGGGGGGGGGGGGGGGGGGGGGGGGGGGGGGGGGGGGGGGGGGGGGGGGGGGGGGGGGGGGGGGGGGGCAAAATAAAGCGCATCTGTCAGAATTGGAGGTTTCTGATGAATGACATCGTATTTCTCTGTATCTACTGCAGAACTTCATAGTCACGAAGTCGAAGAATGATGGAAACAACAGCACTGTTGCTGTCCTACCCGAAACCAACAATGGCTGTTTTCCTACAGTGAGGGCGGCAGGATTGATTATATAAGCCCTGCAAAAGACAGGAGGGCCATCAGACCCACAAGCCCGAAGAAAACCAAGGCAAGGCAAGGCAAGGCAAGCTAAGCTAAGCTAAGCTAAGCTAAGCTAAGCTAAGCTAAGCTAAGCTAAGCTAAGCTAAGGTTGCTCAGTTCGCGCAAAATAACTCATGCTGTGTTTAGCATCGGTTTCAGTCAGACAGAAGCGTACAGGTCCAGCTCCTTTTTGCCACCGAACTGTAGACTGAAACAGCCCCATCAAGACGACTGGGGCGTTTAAAAACACTACCTTGTTGTTTAACATCAATTGACACTAGCATTCTTCCTCTTTCCACAAGGGTTAATTTTTTTTCCCGTTGGCGTTCTTGTACCAGTACTGATATCTGCAAGCTTTCTACCATGTTGGTACAAAACACGATTTTTTTTTGTTCCATGTACCAGGAGTGGTATTTGCATACTTTCAAGAAATGTAAATACAACGCACGAATTTTTGTTCATGCACCAGATTGGTATTTGCAAACTTTCGAAATTGTAGATCCAAACAACGATTTTTTGTGTATATACCGGTAAATGGTATTTTCCAGCTTGATGCAGACACAAAAGACGATTTGTGTTTGTTGTTTGTTTCTTTCTACC
>JADBJO010011836.1:46323-48823 GCA_016801955.1 Conus betulinus
GTCACACACAATAAAATACTTAGGGCAAAATGTCACACACAATAACATACTTATGGTAAAAGGTCACACACAACAAAACACTTCGGGCAAAATGTCACACACAATAAAATACTCACGGGTAAATGTCATACACAACAAAAGCTTCCAGCAAAACGTCAAACACAATAAGATATTTATGGTAAAATGTCGCACACAATAAGATGCTTACGGCAAAATGTCACACACAGTACGATGCTACGGCAAAATGTCGCACAGAAATAAACGCTCAGCAAAACGTCACACACGATCAAATTTCTACGGCAAAATATACCACACAATAAAATACTTACGGCAAAACGTCACACACCATGAAATGCTTACGGCAAAACGTCACACACAGTAAAATGCTTACGGCAAAAAGTCACACACTATAAAATGCTTACGGGAAAATTTAGCATTTTCGGGTCGTTGTACTGGTGAACAAGATTGATGTCCACCTGATTACTTTTCGCTGCCCGTGTCTTTCAATCTTCAACGTTGCGCCTCACAGGTTAGGCCGCACTGACATCTATAAACTGATCTCCAAACAAACTTTTGATCATGTGAAGAATTTGAAGAGGGCCTGTTGTCCCGATCTCGTTTCCAGTTTGATTATCAAGTCAGGCACAGTCAGGTACGTTACTCTCCGCGGCACGGTGTGAAACCGCAAGAAAATGCATTTTGCCAGACTAGTAGCGCGTGTCATAAAATAAGATCACCTGCCAAACAGCTTCGAAATTTATTTCTGGTTTTAAAAAACGTATGTTTTCTTTTAGAGTGTTGGGACTTTCGTGATGTGAGACATAAACACTTTACAGCAGACTCCATGAAAACCTTGTGCCTAGAATCCCACCAAGGTGTGTGATCTTTGAATTTCTTAAAAAAAAAATAAAAAAAAAATTAAGATTTTTTTTTTTCTGATCTAAGATTTTACGGACGAAAAGAGTTTTAATAAAGTTCCCGGTGTGTTTGTAGAAGGTGCAGTTTTAAGGCTTGATTGAATGAGCTTATTTTATTCATTTATTTTTCTTAATGACTTTTGAGTTGACTTCGACGCGGTGTCAGCCCTGATATGGTCCTTGGCGGTCGGCTGGGCTATAAGGAACATTATCTTATCTTACCTAGAAGAAAGAGAGAAAGAAAGATAGAAAGAAAGAACGTCAAATGCGAAAACACAGGAAACGTCGTGCTAATTTTTTGTTTTGTTTTGTTTTGCTTTTTTTGTTTGTTTGTTTACCAGCATGAAATTTGCCACTTTCCTGTTACACAGCTCAAAGCGGGCGACACGGTGTTTCCTCCGTTTCTCGTCTGACATACTTAAGAAAAAAAAAATAAATAAATAAACCAAGTAGGGGGCGGATGAGAAAGGAGGGGGACGGAGGGGGGGGGGGGGGAGTCCGAAGGTGCTTTGCGGATACTTCTTCATATCCATGAAAAAAAAAAAAAAAAAAAAAAAAAAGCGTTTGTTAGTTTCCGCGTCATGATCCAGTCGATGGTGCTGTTGGTAGTAGAAGACACGTGCCCTCCGTCATGCTGGGCTGGCTAGCCAATCGCAAACGGGGAGGGAGAGGCAGCAGAAAAGTGTCGACCACTGCGGGTATTTGTAAGGATCATCTGACACACTTGAAGGAAAGAAGCACAACGTCGCCATTGTTCAAATGAGGAATCCTTACCGAACTTTCGATTAGTGAAGCACTTGGAGTAAAAAAAACAAACAAACAAAAAACGAAGACGTAACGCGAATTACACACACACACACACACACACACACACACATATATATATATATATATATAATTGTTCAGCATTATATATATATATATATATATATATATACAAATAAAACAATAAATTCCAACAGCAACTTACAGAGCAGCTAGGTGTTGCAATGACTGCAAGAAATATATAGAATTATAAACAAAGCTTACTCTTATGTCTCAGATTGTAGAAATAGGGGGGTGATAAGCCTTCATATCTGCAGTGGTAGATGATTCTGCCTAACTGACAGTATGTGCATGAGTGGGTGAATGGGGAATAATAAATGCTTCTCAAAATGAACCTTCAGCAAGCTTATAGTCTCCGAAGCGGGAGACCATCTCCAATGGGGACAAAGCTCACTAACATATAACTCCTGGTCAGATACCGATATTTCGAAACCTGATTGTTTCTCCTCAGTGACCGCGGAAAGTGGTAATTTGACTCCTCTGCCTTTTCGGTTTTAAGAAGAACGCTATACCAAAAAAAGGCTGGTGTGCAATACCTTAGTATGTTTGTTGAGTTTCAAAAAAACTCACCAAAGGTGCCACCCAAGAAGCAAAAGAAAATCATGAAAGAGCAAAACAAGCTACATTTTCTTGTGAAAAGTAGAAAATATAAAAAGATAACCTCTTAAGACACAAGTGCTGAGGGCCCGTTCTTGGAATGAATCCGCAAGGGACTAAATTACAATAAAACAATAAATTCCAAGGATAAGTACCGAGCA
>JADBJO010011836.1:56323-58823 GCA_016801955.1 Conus betulinus
TGAACGCGTTTCCGATCTGCTCTGTCCCTTTTGTGAACTTTGTAACTACGTCACTGGGTGGTTGGTGGGCCATCGATTTGGACGGTAAATTGTTGAAAGTTCGAGTTCGCTATTTTGTCAGAGAGTTCTTTTAAGCTCTTATGACATAAGCTATTGATGAGCATTAATTTGTTTGGTGTGTGTGTGTGTGTGTGTGTGTGTGTGTGTGTGTGTGTGTGTGTGTGTGTGTGTGACTGTACATGACATGGATTTTACTGGTTGATATTCTCTCTCTCTATCTCTCTGTCTCTGTCTGTCTGTCTGTCTGTCTCTCTCTCTCTCTCTCTCTCTCTCTCTCTCTCTCTCTCTCCGCACACACACACACACACACACACATACACAGACATACACACAGACTCACACACACAGACACACACACATGCACACACGCACACACACATGCACATACACATGCACATACACACACACACACACACGCGCACACACACACACACACACGCGCGCGCGCGCGCGCGTGCGCACGCGCGCACGCACGCACGCACACACACACACACACACACAAACAGGTATGCGCGCACGCGAATATGCACGCAAATAACCACGCAGTCATACTTCAGACACACACACAAACACTCTCCCCACCGTCCCATATCCCCTCCCCCTCCCCTCCCACCCCACGCAAATCCACACATGCTTCTGCACATACTACTATGTAAGTTTAGAATGTACACAATGTAAATAACTATCTTCACACACACACACACACACACACACACACACACACACACACACACACACACACACACACACACACACACACTCTCTCTCTCTCTCTCTCTCACACATACACACACACACACACACACACACACACACACACACACACACACACACACACACACACACACACACACACACACACACACACACATGCATACACACACAACACACACACACACACACACACACACACACACACACACACACACACACACACACACACACACACAGACGCACACACTCAGACTGGGATCAGCGGCGGGGAGGGGGGTTATAGAAAATCTGGGAATGGAGAATGCAGTGCTAGAGTCACAGATCGGCATAGGAATCGAAACATTCGGTGCTGAAGCCATGGAAAGCCAAAGGAAAGGGAAAAGTCAGTGGTGACGTCATAGAAAGGCACAGGAATGATGATGTTAGTGCTATAGTTGTAGAAAGGCGTAGAATGAGAACATTCAGGGTTGTCACAGAATGGCGCAGGACTGGAAACATTCAGTGCTGAAGTCACAGAATGACACAGGAATGGGAAAACACAGTGATTATGTCACAGAAAGGCACAGAAATGGGAAAATTCATTGCTGAAGCAACAGAAAGGCATAGGAATTGGAACATTCACTGCTGAAGCAATAGAAAGACACAGGAATTGGCAAATTCACCGCTGAAGCAACCGAAAGGCTAGGAATTGGCAAATTCACCGCTGACGCAACAGAAAGGCATAGGAATTGGCAAATTCACCGCTGAAGCAACAGAAAGGCATAGGAATTGGAAAAATTCAATGTTAAAGTCACAGAAAGGCATTGGAATGGGTAAATTCAGTTCTGAAGCCATAGAAAGGCATGATAATCAGAAGTTTCAGTGCTGAAGCCACAGAGAGGCAAAGGAATGGAAAATGTCAGTGTAGAAGTCAGAGGAAGGCATATGAATGCGAAAAAACCCAGTGTTTAAGTCATAGAAAGGCGTAGGAAAAGAAAAACACGGTGTTGATGCCATGGAAAGCATAGGAATGGGGAATTCAGTATTGAAGCCAATAGAAAGGCATAGGTATAGGAATGGGGAATTCAGTATTGAAGCCATAGAAAGGCACAGGAATAGGAATGGGGAATTCAGTATTGAAGCCATAGAGAGGCATTGGAATGGGGAATTCAGTATTGAAGCCATAGAAAGACATAGGAATGTTGTATTAAGTATTGAAGCCATAGAGAGGCATAGGAATGGGGAATTCAGTATTGAAGCCATAGAGAGGCATAGGAAAGGTAAAACTCAGTGTTGAAGTCCCAGAAAGGCATAAGAATAGGGAAGCCCGTGCTGCTTCAGAAAGGGATGAACGATTCCAGACGAAGGAATACACACCAGCAGCAGCAGCACAACTAACATACTGTGTGAGCATGGTAGCTTGATATGCCCCCCCCCCCCCCCCCCCCCCACGTCCCCACCCCCACCCCCCACCCCCCTCTCCCTCTCCACCACCGTGTTCACGCTGACGACAATGACTGAATAATCATGACAACTGAAAAAGGTTCCAGAGGCACACGAGGACACCAATCACACTCTCGTTTCATACTTGCTCGTTTTTGTACTCCCAGCTCTTATAGACCGGGGAGTACTTTACAATGGGAACGAAGAAATGCTCTGTGTGTGTGTGTCTGTCTGTCCGTCCGTCCGTCCGTCCGTGGTCAAAATGTATTCCACTCGCTCCAGACAAAACTACTGGCCGATCTTT
>JADBJO010011837.1:5000-10000 GCA_016801955.1 Conus betulinus
CCGTCCCCAGAGAGACGTAACAGATCCTCGGCGAAACGAAACACGGAGCCACCTTATCTACTTGTTTATAGCCGCCTTCGTCGACCGTTTATTAGGATGATAATGATGATAATCTAATACAATACAAAACGACACAACACAAGGCAATATATATATATATATATATATATATATATATATATATATATATATATATATATATATATGTATGTATAGATATATATATATATATATTGCATTCCATTTTATTGCCTTGTCAATTCTCTCTCTCTCTCTCTCTCTCTCTCTCTCTCTCTCTCTCTCTCTCTCTCTCTCTCTCTCTCTCTCTCTCTCAAACACACAGGCACACACTGGGCCCCAGAAGAAGGCCGCATGGCCAAAAATTCGGCAAAATATTATGACATTAAGTGCGTTGCGTTTCCTTTTTAATGTATATATATATATATATATATATATATCACAATGTAATACAATTCAATACAATCCAAATCCATCTAAAATAATGCAATGCAGTGCAATGCAAAATGACAGAATGCAGAAGTAAACTACTAGCCCCAGAAGAAGGCCGCATGGCCGAAAATTTGACAAAATATTGACATCAAGTGCGTTGTGTTTCCTCCTTTATATATATATATATATACATCTTTAACACCTACCCCTCCCCCCTCCCCCTTTTATTTCAAATTTTTGCCAAAGTCATTACTATAGCGATGGAAGTGATGTCTATCTATCTATCTATCTATCTATCTATCTATCTATCTATCTATCTATCTATCTATCTATCTATCTATATGTATATATATTACAATGTAATACAATTAAATACAATCCAAATCTATCTAAAATATTGCAATGCAGTGCAATGCAAAATGACGACAGAATGCAATACCATGCAGTGCAATATAAACCGATATAATGCAATTAATCTGGTATAACAGGGCGCGATACAGAAGGACACGACGCAGTACTATACAGTTTATTTGCCATTCAACACAAACTAACAGTGCAAGAGAACTGAATACGATACAATACAGCACAGTTTGAAAGCAGAGTTGGCCAGCAGGATCAAACACCAAATGATCATTTACATCCTCCGATTCTCCTTCTTTTGCACGGGTACAAAATGGCCGAAGGTAACTGCCAAACTAGTCCGTGGATTATGGTCACGTTTTGGACATAAAAAACCGTATGAAGCTTCCCTTCCTCGGCGTTCCTCATAATTGTGGACATAGATAGCCTGGTGGATACGGCATTGCTCTCTTAATTGATCCCAGATTTAATCCTCGCTAGGGACAGGAAGATAAGGCGAGAGTTTCTCTTCGCAGTCAGCATAAGAACATCCAGTTCCCTTAAAGTCGTTCGGATGGCAATTTCGATTTCGTTTGCCTTCTCCTGTGTCAATGCATGCATTAAGTGCGTGAATAAAAACCTCATTCCAACCTTAGTAGAGGAGAGAAAAACAATGTAACGACGATGAAGATGACATGACTACGCAGAAATAGCAACAAGAACAACAAAACATGTACACTTATGCTGTTGTTTCGACATCGTTCCTAATGACGCAAAGGGGCTGCCTTTATACTGGGAGGTTCACGAACAGCTCAAATGCAAAACAAAATCATCAATAGAGAACATTGAATTCAACAGAAGAAGAAAAAGAAGAAGAAGAAAGAAGAAGAAGTAGAAGAAGAATGCTAAGAAGAGAAGAAGAAGAAGAAGAAGAAGAAGAAGAAGAAGAAGAAGAAAGAAGAAGAAGAAGAAGAAGAAGAAAGACAAGGAGGAGCAAGAGGAGAGACGGAGGAGGAGGAGTACGACGATGTACGACAGACGATGACCGACAACGACAACGACGACAACGACTACGACGACGACGACGACGATGAGAAGAGGGAGTAGGGACATCGGAAATCGTTTCGTTCATTAAAATGTGATTAATCCAATGCTAACCCAACCCTACATGTCTTCCGTCTCACCTACCTCCAATCCCTCCCCATCGTCACAGTGCAAAACCTGTATGGAGGATTTCTTGGGGAAATGTACACATCACTCTTCTCTGCTGAAACTGCGCATCCAGTTGTTCTAACGAACCAACACCCACCCCACCTCTCCCTTCTGCACGATTTATGAATATGTAAAATATGTCGTTCTCTAGGGAAGGGTTTTTTTTTTTTTTTTCAACCCCTGGTTCCCGATACACATCTACAATCTGGATTGTGCTGTTACAGCCCTAGAAGCTGTAGTCTAGAGCAAAACATCAATAAGGGTTTTCCACAACGAGGAAAACTTCCAGAGAAGACACTGCACTGCTGTTGAGTCACTTTATTTCAGAGGTGTCTGTTTCAATTAAGCATACGCAGGACACTTCTTACTAACCCCCCCCCTCCCATTCCTCCTCTCCCCTCGCTGAACAGACCACAATATTGTTTTGGTTGCGAAGACAGTGCTATACAGCGTCCCAATCCAATGGAAAAAAGAAACCAGCAGAGCAAGATAGCAAGATAAGAAAGTCACAGACTGTTTAAACTCTTCTTGCAGTGGTGATCAGCGTGAGGCGTTTCATATTGGTTGGTGACTAAACAAAAGGCCAACACTCGACGCTTTCTCTCATGATACGCTTTAACGTCATTCAAGCACTCAGGTCTGAGAGGATGCAGATACAGGTAGTAATAGGCAGGAAATCTGAGCAACACTTCGAAGGCGCATCCATCAAACAGATGAATCTCAGCTCTGCCATTTGAGTGCATTATACACTGTACAAGGCAGGACAGAAGTTGAGAGACTATCATGTGACGACAGAGAAGTATGCTTAGAACTTTCCTCTTCCCTGAGGGGAGAACAAGGTTGAGCTAATGCAGAGAAACTGCAGCGAGTCTCATTGCATGATATGGAGAGGAGGTGCTGGGATGCAGATTCCCCCTAATGTCACCAGCTACATTAGGGGAGTCCTTACTGGAAATCGAACAAAAGACTTTGATGGACAACCTTCTGATCTGTCTTTTCTTTACCACCTTCGTCTTTTCCTACCACCTGCTCTACCCTATCTCTATCCCGTTTCCAATGATTGTTACTTTATTTTCTCCCATGAGGTTACAAGATTCAGAAACTACCAGAGTTTCAGAAGAAGAAGAAGAAGAAGAAGAAGAAGCCAACAATAAAAAGAAGAATGAAGAATAGATATGAAAAAAGGTTGTGTCTATCACGCGGGTCCGCCTGTATTGTCCTAATAACGAATCGATGATAATAATCTGAATTACAAATAAAACAAAAAATCTTAAATTGTGTCCATTACTTCAAAGTGATCATGGAATTATCACACCGAATACTTACAACCAACTCACACGAAAAAAAATGAAATGCCCCTCTCTTCTTTCAGGTAATAACTTGGCAGCTGTAAAGTCAGGATGAGAATGTATGAACGACTCTTTAATTGCGTCTTGTGTTCCAGGAAACATGACCGAAAGGTGATGATTGTTAATGCCTTGAAACATTCATTTTAAAATACATTCATTTCAAAACAGATTTTGATTGCAAGGCATTCAGGTATGTCGTCTGTGCAGTGGGTCGTCCATTTGGATATATAATCGAGAGTGATCTTTGGATGGCTATCGACAACTTGATCTGGCATAAAATCCTCTGCATCTCTGGAAATTAGAATGCCGTTAAGTGCAGCCAGTATCAGATCTGATACTGGTATTCCTAAAATGAGATTACAGATAGCTCCCAGTAAAACGAAAAGAGATCATACTTTTGATTAAAAAAGGATTATTAGAAATTGATCTAAAGAAAATGACGAAGTAAACATTTTAATGTTTTTCTTGCGAACCTTGGTAACTTCAGAAGATTAATCTTATTAAAGCATTCTTCCTTATGAAAGGATGATAATAACAACATTTTCAGAACATCAGTAAAACAATCGTAAAAAAACAATAATAAACCTTGATCATCTAGAATGTACATAGGATCTCGGTTGGACAACCAGGAAACTTTAGCATCTTCAGTAGATCCTTCTTTAAAATGTGTAAAGGTCTTCCTGTGTTTGGAATTTGCATTTACTACAAAGACCATCGCTATTTTGAGGGGATCTTTACCCATTCAGTTGACTGTAAGCTTACAAGCATGTTTTTCAAATACATTTCTGAGTCGATCAGATCTACACGCTGTCAACAAGTTAAATTGTACAGCAAAACAAACTAGTTCTGACCAGGTTGCTAAAATAAAATTAACATTGTGCCAGAGCCTTGACGAAAACACAAGAAAAAGTGCCTCAAGCAAAAAGAAATTTCGATGCAGTGAGAATGCACATTCGACGCACAGACGGAAGCTGCAGAAAATAGACAATCCTGTTCTGAAAACATGTTCCTAACTGAAAAACAATTGGATGCGTCAAATGATTGAGACAACGTCTTTCATAAGGACATATGGCGTAATTCTGCTGATATGGCTGTCACCTTGAGACAAATTGTCTCCTAAGTCGTCCAAAATAAGATAATACATGGCCCGCTAGTGAGACCACTTGATATAAAACCTTAACATGTTTACACCAATTTGATTAAAACAATTGACAGATTAGCTAAAATTCGGATATACTGTACAGACAATGCAATCAGTCGTGGTGGGGTATAACTTTTTACAAAAAACACTTACCGGAATCACATCGGGGAAAACAGTTACAAAAGCCAGTTGCTGTTCTGAGCATCCAAACGAACGGAACACCAAATATAATACAGGTTTAAATTTCATTGTAGGTAGGATCATATAAGATCAATGGCAGCTCTGATTCAAAGATTGAAATGCTTTTAACACTAAATTTACTAACTACATACACTATGTTAGAGGTCAGTGCGCATAGCCTTTTCCACAGTACGTCCACATTATTTTGCTTGCTTTTCGAGAGTGATCCTTGGATGAGGTTTCAAATAATTCTTCATCAATATGTCAATTAATAACTCGGAGATTCCACCCCTTATCTGTAATGAGTGCATGTCTTGAATCTTTGTTAC
>JADBJO010011837.1:27500-32500 GCA_016801955.1 Conus betulinus
CACATTCAGTCACACTCACTCATTCACACACACACACACACACACACACACACACACACACACACACACACACACACACACACACACACGCACACATCACACACACACACACACACACACACACACACATGTTCACGCACACACACACACACACACACACACACACACACATGTTCACGGACACACACACACACACACACACACACACACACACACACACACACACACACACACACACACCACACACACACACACACCGTACACGTACGCACGCACACGCACACACACACACACACACACACACACACACACACACACACACGCACGCACGCACGCACGCGCGCACACACACACACACACACACACACACACACACACACACACACACACACACACACACACACACACACACACCACTTCTGTCTCTGTTTGGCAAACAGGGAACGTCAAATTATGTTGTTGTCTCACAACAAGCAGAAGGTGATGGTGTTGCCTTGGATCTCATGACACTAAATTTAGCACACGCTTCCCTGGTCGTCTTCAAAGAGCTGTTCTCAAAGCGGAGTCTCTTGTTGTCTTCGTCCTGTACACCCACCTTGTGCGTTTAGAGATTGCTCCCACTTTCAGTCACTTACAGCCACATTCTCTCTCTCTCTCTCTCTCTCTCTCTCTCTCTCTCTCTCTCTCTCTCTCTCTCTCTCTCTCTCCTCTCTCTCTCTCTCTCTCTCCAAACCCCTCATCGTTTTTTTTCTCTCTCCAAACTCTTTTTTCTCTGAGCCTGTCCATTGTTATGTGGACCAAGTAAACTTCTGTTGACTTTATGTATAAGCACCTCCACAATAAAAACCCCACTCTAGCTTTGTTTTCTATCTCCGTTCACACAATTGTCTAAATAACCCGACAATGAATTTTCAACCCTCTGACTCGAATGGACATCGAAATTCACATAGATTTTCTTACACATCAACACATGGTTATCATCATCCTCTCAGCTGCAGCCGCTTTGGACACTCGCATTCAACCAGCCAGAAAATAGCATCGGCTTAGGATTTCGCTACAATTTAGGATCCCAGAGAGCCTTGTTCTCAGGCGGGAAGTATTCGTGCCTGTCTGTCTCTGATGAGTAATGGCTTCAATCTATTCCTTCTGACCGACACACTACAACATGGTACACAACATTTCACATTTTTATGTGCTTACTTGAGTATTTAACGATTTAGAGTTTGAAATTAAGAAACTATGGATACAATGCAATCAATAACAATACGATATGATATAACACAATACAGCAGAATGAAATATAGTTACAATACAGTAAAAAAAAAAATGCATTTAAAACGAAGAAGTATGCAATACGAGGTAAGAAAATGTGCTTTAGTGCAAAGCAAAAGAATACAATTTAATGCAATGTAATGGGATGCCTAAACTTAATGCAAATCTGTACAGTAAGATAAAACGAATCTCCATTCAATCCAATATTGCAGACTGCAATGTGGCATAGCACAGTATAACACAGTGCTGACATTACGACACGCTTTAAAACAAAAGCGTAGTTTACAGTACATACACTGCCATGCAATACAGTTCATTCCGAAGCAACAGAAAGCATTACAACCCAAAAACAGTTCAGCGGAACGCAAAAGAAACGTAATACAACGCTACGCTAGATGATGCAGTACTAAACAACACATCACATAACAATATATGTAACACAAAAAGAAACTACCAACATACAATCTGATTCGATGCAATACAAAAAAACCCCCCACATAATACAATCAATTCTCTGCAATGTTTTAGGACTTCAAAACAAATTAGAATACAAAGCAAAGGAATAGCATATGGCAGGATTAGATTCCCCGAAGCAGCAGTCACACCCACGGGCTCTACCTAACTACATAGACACAGAATGACTGAAAGCAGCCACAGACTTGTCCCATGGTTCATAGTCACAATTTGACCTCAAAATCATGGTGAGCTAAACTTTTATTCCATGGCTTTCATCCTAACTGTGGGCCTGAGTGGCCTGGGGAATAAAAGTATTGCTGTCTTGATTGGGGGATGAAGCTTCCCCTTCAAGGGGATAGCTGACGTTTGTAATGTGTTCCATGCTCGTTGCTGACAACAGACAGGCCAGCACGCGATGCTTGAAATACATGACATTCAGAGATGAGTCAGTATTCAGGCCTGGATGACACAGATATAGACAGCGTTGGTCACACATGTGAGCAACCCTTTCGCGGAAGCATCCATTAAGTGGATGAATCTCAGTTCTATTATTTCAGTCTTCCCATTTAAGCATGTAGCACAGACTACCACTGGACAGAAGGCTACTTATGTTGAGAGTACTGCAATTTTATGACAGAGGTATACTTTGGAACTTTCCTTTTCCTTCAAAGAGAACAAATTCGAGTTAACGTACACAAAGTACAAGACGTCTTACTGAAGGGGCGGGGTGGGGGATGGGAGGGTGGGAGGGGGGGGGGAGCTCAGAAGACATTAGCGACATCCCCACGGAGACCCCAAGAATGGGGGATTCACAGCGATGTCTGCAGGTGCCCCATTGGGACTGATGTTTATAGCATGAAAGAAGTGGGCGGAAAGGGAGGGGAGTGATTATGTGGCAGATGGTTGAGAAAGGGAAAACATTCTACCACACACCGTCTTTTTTTATCTCTCGTCCTCTAAAAACGATGGTCAACACAAATTCATCAACAAAAATGGAGGGAAACAACGAAGGAAAAAAGTAAGAAAAACAGATTTGTGACAACCTCAAAACGAAATGGTAATGGTAATGGTACTTATAGCCCAGCCGACCGCTAAGGGCCATATCAGGGCTGTCACCACGTTGAAAATAACTCACAAGTCATTTGAAAACAAAAACAAACAAAAAGAGAGAAAAAAGAGAAACACAAACAAAAAAACCCACACATTCACACATCTCTTTAAAGTACACCTACTAAAAACGCTCCAGACACCTGTTTAAAATCTTTCTTCTGTAAAATGTTAATCTCCACCAGAAATTCAAAGATCACGTCAGGTGGGACATCTCTGAACAAGGTTTCCATGGAGTCTGCCGTGAAATGTTTATATCTCACGTCGTTCAAGTCCTAACACTCTAAGAGAATATGTTTCACTGCGAATGGAACATGACATGGAATGCACCACGGAGCTTCTTCACCTATTAAAAGTTAGAACGGGCCTACAACGAGTGGCTGTATGCAAGCGGCACAAGACTCTTTTGTCTTTACGGCCGCCTCGGGAACATGGTAAAAACTTTTTTTCAGGTTTGGGCGGATTTTAAAAAGTTTTTGTTATCTGTCTGCGAGTTCCATTCCTCCTCCCAGAGGTCTTTGACATAAGCCTGTGTTTGGGGTTTCAGATCAGTGTGAGGGATGGACAATCTGTTCAACGCTTTCTGTGTGGCACTCAAGGCAATCAACTCAGCAATATAGATGGAGTTGTCTGTTGGGATGTGTTCAGAACATCTCTGAGGGGGGATCTGTTGCACTAAATACATACAGCAGACGCAACTCAGATTTGGAAAATCGGGGAGCCGAATTAAATTATCTCCAAAACAGTACTTTTTTTTTTTACTTTTCCCTTTTCACATGAAGAAGCAACTTAAAGTTATTTTTTTTAAGAGAAAGGTTACTAGTTTTACGAGAAAGTCTACACACAAACAGAGATTACACCATTATGCTTTTCCATGCCACACCCAGATTGCTCCGAGCATATCAACATACATGGTTGCTCGTTCTTCGTTTTCAGTGTCCTAAGTGGTGTTTGTTTTGCCTGAAGAAGACCCGAGAAATCGAAACGCATCGTGTTTTATCCAGTAATCTGTTTGTCTGGATGTGTCCTGCAGAACTAACAACTTTTTTTGGGGGGTTGTTGTTATAAATTTGCTTCAGTTTCCGCCTTCAGTCATCTCACTTTAAAACCAACTTAGGCTACTGCACACAAGCTGTAGCGTTTCCTTTGGAACTGGAGTGGTGTGAAGATGGGGGAAGGGGGACCGAGGTCAAGAGATTGGTGGAAAAGGGAGGTGGGGTGGGGACAAGGAAAAGCTCTCCTGGGACTAAACACAGGGCAGAGTCCTGGCCAGCAGTGCCTCCAAGTCTAACCCAGGGGGACTAGCCTTTCAACAGGAGCTGTCTGTTTTTCTGCAGTCTCATGTATCAAACTCTTGACATTGGGTCTGGTGGGTGGTAGACGAATCAATCACTCTTCGGCAAAAGGTGGGGGAGAGAGAGAGAGAGAGAGAGAGAGAGAGAGAGAGAGAGAGAGAGGGGGGGGGGGGGGGGAGGGGGGGGGGGGGGGAGGGAGGGAGGGAGGGAGAGGCGGACATACAGGCAGGCAGACACACAGACAGGCAAACAGATAGACAGACATACACACAGACGGACGGACAGATGGACAGACAGACAGACGGACGGACGGACAGACAGACGGGCAGACAGATAGACAGACAGAAATACTGCCAGCCAGCCAGCCAGCCAGACAGACAGACAGACAGATGCAGACAGATAGACCGACATACAGACAGATAACAAAGGGCACAAGGAGAACGAGGAAAACGATCGTCGGACAGACTGAGGTACAGACACTCAGGGAAAGAGACAGAGACAGTGACAGAGACGGAGAGACGGACAGACTGGGGTACAGACACTCAGGGAAAGAGACAGAGACAGTGACAGAGACGGAGAGACGGACAGACTGGGGTACAGACACTAAGGGAAAAGGGACAGAGACAGTGACAGAGACGGAGAGATACTTTGTCCTTGGCTGGGTGAAATGAAGGAGGGGAGGAAACAGAGGAGGGGAGGATGCAGTACAACGATGTGTTGATCCAGTGTAGTGGCAGGTGCTGTTGAACGACTGTGATCGACAGCCTTCTGATCTGTCTTTTCTTTAAACTCCTACCACCCTTTTTTCGGCACTTTGTGTAGCATCGCTTTCCCACGTCTCCCACTTCGTTAAGTACCCTTCTACTAACC
>JADBJO010011837.1:40000-41683 GCA_016801955.1 Conus betulinus
TGAACGAAAGAGACAGAGTACAAAAGAGAACAAAGCGCATTTCGGCCTCTTTGGTCTTCTTTATAAGCGAAAACAAACAACATTCAAGACAACGAACACAAAGAACGAACAATTGCTTATCTCCTTAAATTGTGCGCAAAATGGATACCACAAAGGCATAAAGCCATGCAAATGTTAAAAAGACAGTAGGAATAACAAATGTGGTAGATGTGGAAACGATGGGTTCATCCATTTTGCGCCCAAAGTGAGGAGAGAATTGTTCGTTTTTTTCGTTTGTTTGAAATTCCGCCCGCAGTCACCTAATTTTGAAACTTTATTTGAGAAAAGAAGTCGTCCTTTTATCCCTTTTCCTGTCATGTGTCCGGCACACCGATGTTTTGTTTTTTTTTCTTTCCCATCAGGGATTTCTCTTAAGACAGCGCAACGTTTTCAACACCTAATGTAACGTGATACGAACGTGTTGAAAATCTTGTGTTAAAGACAATGTTCTGTGTCCCCTATAGAACGAACAACAGCAACAACAACAACAATAACAACCAACAACAACAAACCAACAACAACAACAACAACAACAACAAACACAGAGCAGTTAATCAAATTAATAGAAAAATGTCTCACTTTATGTTAGCCCTATTTTCTTTTAATATGTGTCTGGGTTTGTGCTGTTATGTCTCTGCGTCCGTTGTTGAGTCTTTCTCCCCGGGGATGCGTGAAAAAAAAAAACATAGGTGTTCTTCGTGAGTGTTTTAGAAAAGCCCGAAACAATCTCCGAATGTTCAGATAAGGACAGGTCCTACACTCCATATTCTTCAAAGGAAAAGGTGGTAAATGTTCAATTGACTCAATATTGCATACTTTAATCTTTACAGTCTCATAAAACAAAACAGTGTGACAATCTGCCAGAGAGAGAGAGAGAGAGAGAGAGAGAGAGAGAGAGAGAGAGAGAGAGAGAGAGAGAGAGAGAGAGAGAGAGCGAGAGAGAGGGGGAGACAGACAGACAGACAGACAGACAGATTAAATGGAGATTGAAGGAGGGTGGTACAGCATTTAAATGGGACACACACACACACACACACACACACACACACACACACACACACACACACACATACATATATATATATATATATATATATATATATATATATATATATATATATATATATATATATATATATATATATATATATTCACTCCACTTTTGACGTGATTACAGTCTGTCCTTGAAAAAGAGCAGCCGCTAGAATATTGGATTATATTTGTTTAGAAGAAATGTTGACTGCTGTACCTTTTCCAAGTTTCATTTGTTGTATTTTCAAGTTATATTTGTTTACATTGCCCCCTTTGCCCTTTGACATCATCTCTCTCTCTCTCTCTCTCTCTCTCTCTCTCTCTCTCTCTCCTCTCTCTCTCTCTCATCTCTCTCTCTATATATATATATATATATATATATATATATATATATATATATATATATATATATGCACGCATGTGTATACGTATATATATATATATATATATATATATATTGTGTCAACAATAACTTTAAAAAAGTGCTCAA
Organism: Conus betulinus; assembly: GCA_016801955.1. Classification (NCBI taxonomy): domain Eukaryota; kingdom Metazoa; phylum Mollusca; class Gastropoda; order Neogastropoda; family Conidae; genus Conus; species Conus betulinus. Next base: position 41,562 of record JADBJO010011837.1, read on the forward strand.
CCGGGTTGGGAGCGGCATCTGTTAAAACTTTGATTAAAATGTAAATGCTAAAACCTACAGCGCTGTTTCTTGCTGGTGCAGTCGTCAGGGTAACCCTGACGACTGCACCAGCAAGAAACAGC
>JADBJO010011837.1:49577-52077 GCA_016801955.1 Conus betulinus
AGATATAAGTCGATCGATCGATCATAGTAATTATAAGGACAGATAGATAGATAGATATATGAGAGATTCAGATAGATAGATAGATAGATGCTAGATAGATAGAGATAGATAAATAGATAGATAGATAGATAGACTGGTTGATTGATTGATCGCTAGATTGGCGTTTATTATCAATGCATTCGCATAGGTACGTATGTGTACCCATAACGACAACAACAACAACGACAGCAACAGAAGAACAACACAACATTACCAGCATGATCATCAAAACAAACAACAACATCACCACCACACCACCACCACCACCACCACCACCAACAACAACAACAACAACATCAATAACAACACAAACAAGAGCTTCAACTACGCCGATGATGACGACGACTTGAAAATCCCACTACACGCCTATGTGGATCAATGCACGGCGATATTTGATGCCAGTTTTGTCCTGTTCAGACAGCAGTGCGACCGTTAAAAAAAAAAAAAAAAAAAAAAAAAAAAAAAAAAAAAAAAAAAAAAAAAAAAAAAAAGCAACAGACACACAAACCGATCGGTGGGTTGGAATTTCATCCACCCACACACCACCACGTCCTCTCCCCCCATCCATCGTTCTCTTCTTCCCTTTCCAACCCTACAAACACTGTTTTCCACACACACACACACACACACACAACACACACACACTTCTTTTTACCCCTGCCTCAATTTCACTCTGACTCCTCTTCTGCGAGCAACACTATAGCCTCAGCCCCCTTCCCTGGGTCATTTTTTTAGGTGGGGGAGGGGGGAGGGGGGTGCTGGGCCGGGGGGGAGGGGGGGGGGGGGGGGGCAAGTAAGATTACTACCTTTTGGGGGTTTATTATTATCATTTTTTTTTTGAGGGGGGGGGGGGGGGGGGGGGGGGCGGGGTTGTTACTGTGTTTGAGTTTCCTTCCCTGTCTGTCTGTCTGTCTCTGTTTCTCTCCCTCCCTTTCTCTCTTTTTGGCTTTCTCTCATATGCACCCATGATTATGCATAGATAGATAGATAGATAGATAGATAGATAGATAGATAGATAGATAGATAGATAGATAGATGCATAGATGCATAGATACATACATAGATAAAAACGGCTTGATTGCTTGATTGAAAGATAGACTGATTGATTGATAGATAGACAAAAAAAAAACGCGTTACCATAAAAGAAAATGCAAGAAGGTAGTACACTCACAAACACAACCCACACACACACACACACACACACACACACACACACACACACACACACACACACACACACACACACGAAGAAAGACAGAAAACAAGCAAGCAAGAAAAAAAAGACAGACAGATAGACATATAGACAGACAAACAGACAGACAGCCAGGCAGACAGACAGACAGACAGAAAATAAGAAAGACAAAAGAAAATCACAAAGAACGGAAGGAATGAAAAACGAGAGAAAGAAAGACAGACAGAAAGAACGACGAGAAGAAAAGAAAGGGAAAAAAAAAAAGAAAGAAAGAAGGCAAAATGAACAAAACAAATAAAAAACGAATGAATACACAAACGAACAAACAACGAACAAAGAAAAGCGAAACCTCATCTTCCCCCCAAAGCAGTTCTAAAGCAGGAGAAAAAAAGCAACTGGTGTACAGAAACCAACTAACGCAGACATTCCACAGGAGAACAGGTCTAGGCCACTGCAGTGTGTGTGTGTGTGTGTGTGTGTGTGTGTGTGTGTGTGTGTGTGTGTGTGTGTGTGTGTGTGTGTGTGTGTGTGTGTGTGTGTATGTGTGTGTGTGAGTGCGTGCGCGCGATCGCGCGTGTGTGTGTGTGTGTGTGTGTGTGTGTGTGTGTGCCTGTGTGGTGTGTGTGTGTGTGTGTGGTGTGTGTGTGTGTGTGTGTGTGTGTGTGTGTGTGTGTGTGCGTACGTGTGAGTATGTGTGTGTGTGTGTGGTGTGTGTGTGTGTGTGTGTGTGTGTCCATGCGTGCGTGCGTGCGTGCGTACGTGTGTGTGTGTGTGAGTGTGTGTGTGTGTGTGTGTGTGTGTGTGTGTGTGTGTGTGAGTGTGTGTGTGTGTGTGTGTGGTGTGGTGTGTGTGTGTGTGTGTGTGTGTGTGTGTGTGTGTGTGCGAGTGTGTGTGTGTGTACACGGCCAGGGAATGGATTCTGATTCTGTGCTATCGGTGTTCAGCAGGGATGTGTCAAGGATCACTACTTCCTTGGTCAAACTTTCGCCAATGACCACTGAGCACAGACGCAGGCCATCTGAACTCTCATTAGTGGACGAATCCCCAACGCCTTCAACCTAGAGGAGTCCGAGAGTAATATCAACTAGGGATGTTGCGGTGCTGGCATTTGGAAGAACAGAAAAGCTGGGGGAAAAAAAGCTGTGGGGAACTTGTCAAAGGATACTTTCGGAGAAGGTGTCGATGTCAGCCTCTGTATTGACGTATGTAAGTGCTCTCTCTCTCTCTCTCTCTCTCTCTCTCGCTCTCTCTCTCTCTCTCTCTCTCTCT
>JADBJO010011838.1:0-2500 GCA_016801955.1 Conus betulinus
AGAGAGAAGAGAGAGAGAGAAAGAGATTAGAGAGAGTTTTGCCCTCCGAATCCTATAGTATGGACAGAATCAATTTGTCATCTGATAGTCTGGGCACAGAGCGGGAGCAGATAGTTCGCTAAAAACGAGCGAGGAGATGAGAGAGAGAGAGAGAGAGAGATGAGAGAGAGGAGAGGAGGGAGAGGAGAGAGGAGAGAAGCGGACGAGGAGAGTGAGAGGAGAGGAGAGAGACAGACAGACAGAGGAGACAGACAGACAGAGAGAGAGTTTAATCTCTCCCTGCTCTTGGTATTCCTTGGATCGGAACGCAAGCCAGCCTAGATGCATTGAGAAGTTTCACTCAGGAGGACAGTCGACTGCAAACATGGCGTAACATAACAGAGACTTGGGAATGGTGCTGGTAAAGCATAGTAGGATTTACTTCAATTCTTCGTCTCCACGAGTTCCATCCTCCAATCCTCTTTCTTTCTGTCGTCCTCTTTCCAACCCACAGTGTAACGTGTCTTCAACTCCAAACATTCGCTACGGACAATTGTGACAACGACGCCGAAAGGATTCTTCTTTCCCCCAGAGTGTTGGTTTTTTTTTTTTAAATTTCCTTTTCTGCTACTGTCTACCCTTTTGATTTTACATTATGATCTTCTTTTTTCCGATTCTTCCTCCTCCCGTCCACCCCCCCCCCGTTCCCACCCCCGACCGATATATGATCGGTTTTACAAGAATTAATGATATTAATGATAAAAAAAAAAAAAAAAAAGGGGGGGGGGGGGGGGTTTGGGAGGGGATGTGGATGAGAGAGGGTAGGGAACGGGAATGTGGTGATGGTGGTGAAGCGTACAAAAATAACGTTTTCTCTATACAAAACTATTGCGACTAGCAGAGTCAGAACTGGGGTGGGTTAAACATGGAGTCCAAGAATTTCAGTACAAGCCGAGGACAACACTGGGAAAGATGGATTGTTGGGGAACTTTTGCATGGAGAGTTGATTCAGATTAATCGAGCTCTGTGTTACCGATTTCATTTCATTTTTGATACCCACAATCCCCAGCATGGGACACTGTGGAACTGCTTTCTTTTCCTTTCTTTGAAGAAGGAGCAAAGTGAAGACTTGGGGACTGGCGTGGGGAGGGGAGGTCGTCCCTCGTTCCTGCGCATGCAGCGCATATGCGTGAGTGGCCATTTGTCTCCCCTTTATAGAGTCGGGAAACACTGATTCTATTTACGAACATGTTGGTGACTCTTTCTCCCACGAGTGAATTGAGTAAGTGCCCATAACTCCAAACAGGGAATGCTTACGATTCCAAATCGCCTTAGGCGCAATGCCAACACCAGAGCATACAGACCAAAAGGAGTATCGTTATTAGTATTCGTATTCGTATTCCTGCGCTTCTCTCTCTCATCTCGTCTCTCTCCTCTATCCTCCCCGCTCATTACGCTCAAACCCTCGACCAACTCCATCTCGACTCCTCTCCTCCGGTGAACCTCCTCTCTCAGACTCTCCCTCTCCTCGCTCTCTCCTCTCTCGTCTCTCTCAATCGTTCCTCTCTCTCTCTCTCCTCTCCGCTTTTCTCGCCTTTCTCTCTCTCCTCTCTCTATCGTCGTCTCCATCCTCATCTCTTCTCTCTCATCTCCATTCACCATGCCATTTAAGATTTCCTGTTTCAAAAGTACCTTGCTTGAGCTGAAGATTAAGCGAATTGTAACTATTTAAGCTGAAAACCGAGTGATTAGGTTGGTTTAAACCTTGTCTTGTCTTTTCTTTTTCTTCTCTTGACTCTCTCACCCTATACGTAGTCTTTAATACCTGTCGGGAGGTCGCGATTCGATTTAAGCGATTTGCAACTCGCAGAAATTCGCTAAAACGCGTCATCGTGATTGGTACTTACTACTGGGATCTCTATTCACATAACTATTTCTAAGCGTGGCTTTTACTCTCACTGCCGCAGTTTCAATCAGGTTTGAACTGGGGTGTTGTTCGTGATCGTACTCTGCAAAAGCCCAGGGTTTATCATAGTGACTGGCTCATGTGAGGAAAAAAAAAAAAAAAAAAAAAAACCCAATGGAAACATGATAACTTGGATCTGATTATCTGTATGTATGTATGATGTATGTATGTACGTACGTACGTACGTATGTATGTATGTATGCATGCATGTATGTATGTATGTATGTATGTATGTATGCATGCATGCAGTATGTATACATACATACATACATACATACATGTATATATATATATATATATATATATGTATATGTATGTGGTGTGTGTGTGTGTGTCTGTCTGTCGGTTCTGTCTGTCTGTGGAGAGAGGAGAAGAAGGGGAGAGGAGAGGGAGAGAGAGAGAGGAGGAGAGAGGGAGGAGAGAGAGAGGAGAGAGAGAGAGAGATTCTAGGTGAGGGAGAGTGGGAGGCAGGAGACCGTTGGAAGTGAGGATGATCAGAAAGGTTGAGAGCAGGAAGAGAGCCCTCCTTGACTAACTTCAAGTGGTTGAGAGAAC
>JADBJO010011838.1:17500-20000 GCA_016801955.1 Conus betulinus
AGAGATTTCAGAAGAAGGGGGGGGGGGAGGGCAGCGAAGGAAACGGAACAGGCTAGTTTCTTTGGGAATGAAAAAAGTCGCGGGAGTAGGAAGGAGAATTTTTGAAAGCATAGGGTGGTGCTGGTTGTCATGGGGGGGATGGGGGGGGATAGTGCGTGAAAAGGCTCTGAGAAACATAGACGGCCATGCCGACATGTCCCTAAAGTGGTGAGAACATGAAAATCGGCCCTGCCACTCGTCCTCCCCCACGTGCTGTGTCCTCCATCTGGGTGTATGGGAATGATCTATCGCGCGAACAAGACTAACGTCGTGCATTGGTCTCTAAGAGTTTGAACAGTGAAACACTTTTTTTTTTTTTTTTTTTTCTAGTTTATTGTTTGTTTCTTTTTTCCTTCTTTTTATGATATTTTTTTTACAGACGATATGTGCCAGACAACGCACCTCCACACCCAATCCCTAACGGTCGCCCCGTCCTAATACTCTCGGGGTCTCCATGTCTGGCTAAGTGGGATTGCATTTATCGCCCGCGACTTCCACAGTTTGGCATTGTCTCTAACAGATTTTTTTTTTTGGTCTGGGCGTTTTTCTTTTGACCAAGATGCAAGAAACACGCTCACGTTTTAAGAATAATACTCTGTCGCTTGTTGCCTAATTATGATGGCCGTTTGATGTTGTTGAAGTTTGGAGAAGAAGTGAACAGAAAAGGGAGAGCCGGGTCTGGAGCGTTCTTTGACCAAAGATGCAAGAAACATCCTGATTTTATTTTATTTTATTTTATTTTATTTTTAATTTCAGTGGCATTGATGGTTAACATCAGTTCATTGCACGCACATACCTTTGCAGTACCGTGCGCACTTTTATCTCCACACTTCGTTCCCGAGTTAGTGACTACATGTTTACTAAGAAAGTGACCGAGAGAGAAGAGGACGTGTGGGCAGAGCGTGGGCAGGAAATATAGGTGAGTGTGAAATATGTGAGAGAGAGAGAGAGAGAGAGAGAGAGAGAGAGAGAGAGAGAGAGCGAGAGAGAGAGAAGATTGCTAAGATAGAAAGTAGCTTGTGAGATCTGGTGTGAGTGATGATGGGTTAAGTCGAGTTCAACTCCTCCTGTCAGATCTGTAAGAGTGTCTTCTTCTAAAACCTCCCGTCCCTCTTACAGAAATGCGTGACGATGTGTGAATCCAGCCGGTGCCTGATACTTTATTTTTCTGGGTTCTGTGGTTTAGCTAAAACCAAAAAAAAAAAAAAAATGGTGAGGACACATTTTCAGATGAATGGTAGGTAGCTGTTTCGAAGAGAAATAATGCAAAGAATGGAAAAAGAAAGAATAGGGGAGAGAACAGCATGATAGGCACACACACACACACACACACACACACACACACACACACCACACAGAGGCACACACACCACACACACACACACACACACACACCACACACCACACACACACACACACACACACAGGCACGCACACACACACACACACACACACACACACACCACACACACACACACCACACACACACACACACACACAAAGCGCGCGCGCACTTCTATCTATCTATCTATCATCTATCTATCTATCTATCTATCCATCCTTCCATCCATACATCCATGCATCCATCCATCCATCCATCCATCTATCTATCTATCTATCTATCTATCTATCTATCTATCTATCTATCTATCTATCTATCTATCTATCTATCTACCTAGTTGATGCAGATACTGAGTATAAGAAAACTGTTGCAGACAAGCATTTATTCATCACAATCTTAACAGGAGGAGTGGGAGGGAGGTAATGGGGTGTGAGGAAGGGGGCTGGGATGGAGATGGGAAGCAGACGAGGATCCTAGAAGAGGGTGCTAAAACGTCTGTATCAGACCCTTCACGGACAGCGTGTAGGGGCTATCAAATTCAGTTTTTGATGATTAGAACCAGTCGATACGCCAACGTGGAGCCCACTTTCGTGACCTTGGCGAGGGCGATCTGTCAGAGGCCTCCTTTGCTGGATCTGTCCACCCACAATACTTACCAGACACATACCAAACATGATTTCTCCCGGCATTTCAGCCTCACAGCGAAGAAAGTCACACTCTCATGGCCTTCCAAAGCAGTCATCAAAGAATAGAGAAACGTAAGTAAAGAACAATCAATACGGAAGACAGTCGTTGCGTCTTGTCTTTAGGTTGAAATGCTGCAGAGGAAGTCAAGATGTGCCATTCAAGTTTCAAGTTGTGCGCGCGTGTGTGTGTGTGTGTGTGTGTGTGTGTGTGCGCGCGCGTGCGCACATGCGTTCTCCCCCTTCCCCCCCCTCCTCCCCCCTCCCCCCTCTCTCTCTCTCTCTCTCTCTCTCTCGCTCTCTCTCTCTCTCCTCTCTCTCTCTCTCTCTCTCCCCCGTGCGTGTGCGTGTGCGCTGTCACATCCCCTCCCTGTATTCACCGTATTTTTGCTCCACAAACACAGACGTTTGTCAGTTCGCTTAAGGTAATTTCTTT
>JADBJO010011838.1:37500-42500 GCA_016801955.1 Conus betulinus
ATTTGCTCGTAATAGTTTTGGACGATGAGCAACCATTTCATCCAAACGTTTTAATTTTTGGCCTATTCATCTATTCATGGTACAAAGCCAAAGCAATGCCAATGTCCAGGAAGTTAAGCGGGCTAAGGGGTCGCAGGTGTGATTGACCATACCAATGTTTTACAAGATTTAGATGCCAGCAAATGGAATTCAATGCGTCACCTTATACGCTTTGTCTTTTTGACTGTTGTTCGGTTGAGAGAGAGAGAGAGAGAGAGAGAGAGAGAGAGAGAGAGAGACGAGAGAGAGAGAGAGAGAGAGAGAGAGAGAGAGAAAACGCACAATGCTCACACAATCAGAACGACTAATACACGAACACAGAGGTGGAGAGACCGATAGACACAGAGATGGACGGACAAATAAAAAGAGGCAATAAAAAGAACACAGGATATGGGAAGAGAGACAGATAGGCAGATGGACAGATCCACACTGATAGAAGAAGAATAAGAAGAAGAAGAAGAAGAGAAGAAGAAGAAGAAGAAGAAGAAGAAGAAGAAGACGATGATGATGATGATGAGGATGATGATGATGATGATGATGCACTTAGAGAGAGAGAGAGAGAGAGAGAGGAGAGAGGAGAGAGAGGAGAGAGAGAGAGAGAGAGAGAGAGAGATGAGAATGGTGGAAGGATATGGCAAGATTAGATGTTGGTTTTGGGTGAAGTAAGTTCTCTGTTTATTTTTGTGGTTTTTTTTTGTTCTCGTTGTTGTTTCAAAATTGATCCAACTGAAAAGAAGAAGGAGAGGCCAAAACTTTAAAAGATAATTAGGAATCAACGCTTTCCTTGTCCGTCCTATGTGATTATTTCCATTCGTTACAGCCGATGGCAGGAGGGAGGTGGTAGTGGTGGTGGGTGGGGTGGTGGTGGGGGGGGGGGTGGGGGGTAGCCAGGAGCATGAATTAGTTCGCTAACGGCAGCAAGACGAGGGCGAGCACACGGAATGAAAATCTGCTGGATCATTTTTAGAAGAAAATGAAGGAGAACGAGACAGACCGACAGAGAGAGGAGAGAGAGAAATAGAACAAGGAGAAAGAGGAAGACGTGTGACAAAAAACAGACAGAGAGAGGAGAGAGAGAGAGAGAGAGAGAGAGCGAGAGAGAGAGAGAGAGAGAGAGATAGGAGAGAGAGAGAGAGAGAGAGAGGCAGACATATTGGGGATCGTAGAACAAGAAATAGAAACAAGGAGAAAGAGAAGAGGTGTGTCTAGAACGAAGAAAAAAAGGTACCAATGTAATTATTTAAAAAAAAAAAACGCAAAACGCAAAACTATCACGTATCTACAAGACGAGCGCATCGTAATCATTCATTTTACTGTATGCATAAATGTTTTACATGAAAGTGACTTTTTTTCTTTTCTAATTCTCTTAGTACAAGCACGATGAAACAGAAAAGAAAAAAGAATGACCAAAAAAAAAAAACATCTAAATAAGAAAGCAAAGAACAGGACATACCCATCAAAATTCTACTTGACATAGTCAGACTATTGTCTACAATTTCCAATAGCTGCATCATTTACCATTCACATCAACGTTCTGGCTTACAAAATAACATTAATTATTTAAAATAATTAGGAAATAAAAAGAGAGCACATTGATTTATCAAAACACTCATGGGGTGACGAGAGAGAGAGAGAGAGAGAGAGAGAGAGAGAGAGAGAGAGAGAGAGACTCATTTGACTCATTGACTCATTGATATTTTAATGCCAATAGCAGTACAGCCACCATGACATGGGAGCGTATTCAGAGAGAGAGAGAGAGAGAGAGAGAGAGAGAGAGAGAGGGGGGGATACAGGCAGAGTGGGCGAGGGGGGGGGGGGGGGGGGATTTTTAACATTCCCTAAAGTTCGTCTTGAAGCTTAGAGTAAGAAGGCAAAGGAAATCATCCCAGTCTTTGGGACCAGATTCCCTTTTTTTCTTACCCAAACCCCATGCAGCAGAAATGCCACAAACATGAAGCAGGCCTGTCCGCAGAATCTCCGCCCCCCCCCCCCCCCCCCCCCCCCCTGTCAGATGCTTGTGAGAGATCTCACATGAAATAGACCACCTCGTGTCTTGTCTTCGCTAATTGGTTGCTTTTACCTTGACGTAATCAGCAAGGCGGACATGGGTGTTGGAACTAGCGATTGGAGGGACAGTTTCTCCTCCGCGTCGTCTTCTGGCCAAGAAGAACACAAGAAAGAAGAGACAGAGCAAGCTAGTCGTGAGTTCGTGCCGCGTCGCACTGCGAGGGGATTAGTGTTCGTTGCTGGCTATCATTTGCAATTCTGATTAGGGAGTTGATCGGGACAGAAACAGTGCCTACGAAAGTCTGAAAACAAAACGAAGCAAACGCAAATGAAAACAAAAAAAAACAATAACAGCAACAACAAAACGACAACGACGACAAAAAAAATCACCTTTTCTTTCTCCCAGTGCAAGTGTTGAGGAGTTTAAAGGCAGGAAAAAAAAAGATAAAGAGGATGGAGACGTTGATTGTTTCTGCTGTTGTGTTCAAAGAAAGAGTTTAGAGGGAGAAAAAGAAACATGATGAAAACATCCGAATTGTTTACCAGGGATACTGATGTGAACAAACGTCTTGAAAAAAGCATGAACATGGAAAAAGTAAAGGCAACTGTTGATGATAATAGTTTGAACGATGAATACACGTTTTCACTTACAGCTGTGCTGTTTGGTACATTCCTTTCTTCACGATGCAATCAAAAGTTCGTCTAATGCTTCAGGACACTTATTGTAGGCTAATGCTGAAGGACGCGAAAGTCGCATGTTTATTCTCTGCAGATACTCTTAAACGTTAGACAGTGGGAAATCATCATTTACTCCCTTTCTCTTACTGAATCCAGTTCTGACTGGCTATTGCATGGCTGAGAGAGAGAGAGAGAGAGAGAGAGAGAGAGAGAGAGAGAGAGAGAGAGAGAGTATTGATCATCGTCCAACTTTTCACTGCTGGTTTCAAAGTTGGTAAGAGTGTCATTATTGTCTTAGCAGCATCCAGTATTTCACAGAACATGACCATAAGACAAAGGACACGCAAATCCTTCTGCCCAGTCATTTAAACGGCGTTTTCGCATTTTTCCCTCTAAGAGTGAGGAATAAAACAGCCATAGGCTCGAAATTCAGCTATTATTTTATTTCGACAAGAAGCACACAAGAGAGAGAGAGAGAGAGAGAGAGAGAGAGAGAGAGAGAGAGAGAGAGAGAGAGAGAGAGAGTCTTAATCTGAAGGGTATTGGAAAAAAGCAGGAGGTCGTTTTTATGTGGTTCTCACTCCGGTAAAGTACTGAGGGTAACATTAAAAACAGAGAGAGAGAGAGAGAGAGAGAGAGAGAGAGAGAGAGAGAGAGAGAGAGAGAGTTTAGACTAGGTTGTCTTTTTCGTCTCTTTGTTTGCATGGCCTTCAGAAAATCCTTTGACTCATATACAGAGGAAAGTTAATGGAAATACTCTTTGTGTATGGAGCACCTGACCAAATTCATCTCTGCCATCAACATCTTCTATGCCAGCACAACTCAGGTCCCATCTCCTGATGGTGACATGTACTTTTTTTTTTGTTTTTTTAATACTGGCTGGCGTCTTTCATAGAAACACCATCACACCATGTCTGTTCATACTAGCACTTCACAAGGCTATGCGACTGCCAACAACAGACGGGAGAACTGTGGCTTCACTCTTCACAGAATGACGTTTAGACGGCATCCAGCCGTTTTGATCATCAACATTACCTTACTGATAAACTAGAGCAAGCCCAGCTTCAGGTGAAGTCAGCTGTGAATGTTGTCAAACAAATTAGCCAGCACGTCAATGACACCAAAAACAAACACAATGCCGCTCGGTCAAGAGAGGGAGGGACCTCTAATCAGTTGATAGTATTGTCCTAAAGCAAGTCGATGATTCTCTGCACCTTGGGGCTTAGGTCAGGTCTTGTAGCAAAAGATAGACGTCTGAGTAGCAAAGGCCTGGACAGCTCTTCAAGCATGACGAAATGTGTAAGTCACGGCTAAAGAGTACACCTCTCTGTCCACCTCTCTGCATCTGGTTTTGTGGCATCCCCTTCAAGCGTACCGGCTGGAGAAGGATTCTGTCTTTCTGCTTCTTTCTCTGAAAGCACAAAGCTGAGTTCTCAGATGAAAGCATACAGTGGGACCGAGTCTTGGCGCTTGCGCCACTTTTTTGTGTGCGAATACCGAAAGAACCATTTGTTTTTTGATTGTCCAGCCATCACCCCAGACACTTTAAGCCATTCTAGATTCTAGAACAGCGTCAAGGGGTTTCGATGCGGGATTTTTTTTTTTTTGGATGACTTTAAGTTTTAGCCCAGAGCTAGCGTCTTGTATGTTTCCAAGTCTTTATCTTAAGATTCATCTTGAACTATCAGCGTCCCTTTTTTTAACATCTGTTTCACTTTCTTTCAGGAATCTTGAGACACGAGGATCCGAATTGACCCCCCCCCCCCCCATTTTTTTTCTGTCTCTCACACACATATACACACACACACACACGCGCGCTTCTCTCTATTTATATATCTACCTACCTACCTACCTACTTACCTACCTACGTATCTAACTACCTACCCACTTTCCTATTTGCCTAGCTACCTATATGTCTGTCTGTCTCTCTTTATCCTTCCATCCATCCATCCATCCATCCATCCATCCATCCCATCCATACCATCCATCCACCTATCTATACATCCATCTTCCTGTCTGCCTGTCTGTCTCTATCTCTATCTGTCTGTCTGGCTATCTACATGAGAGAGAGAGAGAAAGGGGAGCTGGGCTAAGAAATGTTGCAATGGCAGAAGCGAGTCTTTAAGTTTACAATAAGAAAGGGACAAGAATCAGTCCAGTCTTGGGGGACCAGATTCCCTTTCTTACGTCATTCCCATTGCGGCATCTCCCAGAGACATGACGCAGGCCTGTCTCCAGACTCTCCTCCTCTCCGCTTCCAGGTATTTTTTTTTGTT
>JADBJO010011838.1:47500-52500 GCA_016801955.1 Conus betulinus
AAAATGATCTGAAAGCATGCGTCCAAGTTCCAGACCTCTTGATTCACGAGACCTGCTCCAGAGCTCGATTCAGCCTTCCATGCCTTTCCAGAAAACTATCCCCCCCCCCCCCCCCCGGTACTCCCTGTATTGTATCCTTGTTCCACAGAACACTGACACAGGAAAGTATGTTCTTGGCCATATGAAAAACACCAAATCCTATAAAAGAAGACTCTAGCCTCCAAGAGAAAGGCTGAACAAATCTGTGGAAGAAGGGGACACTGAAGCAAGGAAAAAATACTTTAAAAAACCTGTGAATGAAGAAAACACTATAGCTAGATGAATATGACATTAAACTCTTGGTATGGAGGAGGCGCTGAGGCATTGAAAAAAGCCTGAACCTGTGAACATAGAGACCCCAAGTTAGAAAAAAAAACTTAAGGAAAAAAAAAAAACATTTGAAAGGTAAAAAAAAAAGGTAATGCTGCTTATAGTTCAGCCGACCGCAAAAGGTCATATCAGGACTGTCATTGCGCTGACTCATTAACACAACTTAAAAAAAAATACACGTAAAAGCAGACCACAAAGTTTGTAAAAAAAAAAAATTAAAAAAAAAAAAAGACAGAAAAAAAAAAAAAGAAAAGGCTTTTCTGTAAAAATCTTAGATCACATGAAAGATGTTGATCTCTTTCAAAATTCAAAGATCACATCAGGTGGGCTGTCTCTGAACAAGATGTTTATGGAGTCTGCTGTAAAATGCTAATGTCTCACATTACGCAAGTCCCAACACTATTAAAAAAAAAGCATGTTTTTCCTGCGAGAGGTACATGACACGGAATGCACCACGGAGCGTCTTCACTCTCTAACGAAACGAATGGGTTTTAAAGACGAATGGCCAGTGTCCAATCAGCATAAAACCGTTTCTTCTTTGCGACCACCAGAGGTAGATGAGAGGGACTCGTAGGTTTGGACAGATCTGAAAAAAAACGTTTGTTAACCGTCTGTGTATTCCAGTCCTCCCGCCAGATTACTGATATAAACATTAATCTTCGGTTTCAAATCTGAGCGGGGGATAGATATGTTGGATAGTTTCTTCGTAGTGGCATTCCTGACCAAACGATCAGCCATTTTATTTCCCGAAAGCCAACATGACTGGGAACCCAAGCTAGAGCAATGTTTTGACCTTCCGCTTTCAAAGAGGTAAACATTCTTTGAAAGATTTATAAGTTCAGGATGATGGAGGTTACGGCCAGCTATGGCCTCCAAACTGACAGCTAATCAGGCAAAATAGAAAAAGTCCTTGTTTGTAGATTGAGAAATAATCTTCAGTGCTAGAACCAAAGCCGCAAGTTCAGCAGAGTAAATGAACAGACGAATCTGACGGAATATTGTTCGATGATATTTGAGAGCACTTGCGCAATAGACTGCACATGCGACTCCATCTTCTGACATTGAGCCATTATTTTTTTTTTTCTGAAAGGATGAGCATTTTGTACAGATATCGGCAAACGATGCCTTGTATGCCTGAGGACTTGTGGATTCTTTGTGAAAAACAGCAAGATCACAGCGGATTTCTGGTGTGAGAAATGTCCATGGAGGCTTATCTGGAATTTGGAGAAGTCCGACACACACAATTCCTAGATCAAGACCTGCATTCTGCGCATGGGGCTGCATACGAAGTCAAAATGGAGGAATAGAGTTGCGATTCTCTTCAAATTTCTTTGACACTGAGGAATAAAAACCCAGCCATAAGCAGGGTTTTCCGGTTCAACTATCTTAGATAATTTAAAGATAGTTTCAGCCTGCAGATGGATAATGAGGGTTCACCTGCCTCTGCATACAGGCTGCAGGCAGGGGTGGTGCGGAATGCTCCAAGACAGAGACAATGCCCTTGACAATGAACAGGATCCAAGAGTTTCAGACACGAGGGTCCCACAGAGCCGTACACAACGCATCCATGATCCAGTTTAGAACGGACCAAAGCTCTGTATAGGTGCAGCATTTTTTTTTTCTTTTAAATCAGCGCCCCAATCAGTGTGTGCTACGACCCGCAGAATGTTCAGAGAATGTCATATGCCTAACCCTAGTCTTATTCTAATTCTAATCTTAATCATAACCTTAAGCGTAACATATAGACATGTGACATACAGCCATGGGGGCACTCGGAACCCTCTATCAAACAAAACCGTGACGTAGAGACACGTTGACACACGGTGACACGGTGACACACAGACGTGGACATAAAAACACAGACACCGTGACATACAGCCCAAATCAGCTGACTTCTCTCCCACAATAATGCTGTCGATGCCACGTTGATTTCCGAGGAATGATGAGAGTGTTAGAACGTTGAGCACCCAGTCAACATAGAGCTTTATTCTCCGGTACATTCATTTATTCATGATGCAGCAAATGCGTGTCTAGCTTGCAGGAAGATACTGTGGGCTAACGGTGATCTAGAGATCTCATGTGTAACGATCTCTGCCAGAAGTGCCAACAGCGGGAAAGAGTCACTCTTCAGGCTCTCGTTTGTCTTGCAGATCCCAATTCTGATTGGTTGTTGTCTCGGCGATTCCATTTCTGATTTGCCTAGGACTAACGAACGGTGGGTTCAATTTATCGCTGCGTCTAGTCTGAATCAAGAGAGAGAGAGGGAGAGAGAGAGAGAGAGAGAGAGAGAGAGAGAGAGAGAGAGAGAGCGAGAGGAGAGGAGAGAGAGAGACAGAGAGACAAAGAGTAAGACAAAGACAGACAGACAGACAGACAGACAGACACAATCGCATATATATATATATATATATATATATATATATATAGAGAGAGAGAGAGAGAGAGAGAGAGAGAGAGAGAGAGAGAGAGAGTGGAGTGAGACAGACAGACAGATAGAGGCAGACTGTATTTTATAACAAGAATTCAATCTTACTACAACAATGTAGTTCCTTTGTTTGATTGATTTTCATGTCCGTGTGACTACAAGAGATGCAGCCCTCAATGACATATTTCCATTGTAAATTTATCCTAGGATTTGGTGGATTGAATAGTAATAGACATTTTACAAAATAAATTTGAATTCCAGTTTTTAATACACCAAGATCCGTATCTTTACTGCAAGACAGCTTAAAAATCATGGCAGTGAAATTGTGCACGATAGAAAAAATGACACGATAACAATTCGCCACAATGTTAAACAAAGGGTGAGTAAGTGTTGTATTCTAAGCAACAAACACTCATATACACTGGAACTCATCTCAGACTTCAAAAACCAAAATCAACACGCGGGAAGGGAGGGCGAATTGACACTTGTTGCAGGGGTGGGGTTGTGGGCGGAAGAGGAGGCGAAACGATACAATTGCAAATTTACTGAACGGAGAGGGCGAAGAAGGTGGTAGCAATGTAGAGGGCAAAAGAGAACCAACCTCCGTGGCTGAACCGAGGTATTTGCCTCCTGGCAGAAATCCCAGCCCCCATATACCAACCAGTCTGTTGGCGTTGGGTATGAAAATGATTAGTGTGCAACTGAAGGTAATTTCATCCGTGGCTCCTCGATGATTGTCTTGACAAATTGATAAGCTTATTGACAGGCTGACTATCTGACTTTTCTGCAGTCAGGACGTAACTGATTAACGGACTGATTGATTCATTGATGACTTGATTGGATGCTGATCAGTCGCATGAGGAGTCGAGCAGGAAAGCCGTACACGTTCGTGAGGTGTTTCAACCCAAACGTGAACTTCGTTAATCCAATTAAGCCATTAGATCATGAGCCGTTGATTTCAATGTTGATCGGGTTAAAGAGACACTGATTCCATTTTTGTTTCTTGATGGGGCATTTGTGATTCTATTTCTGTTAGCAAAATCTGTCTTTCGCCCCTTGTTTGACCGAATACGGCAGGTGACATTATGGAATCGTTTCCTTCTCCCTTGTGAAACGGACTTAGAGCTGGAGCTTGCTTTGAGAGCATAATCATCTCTCTGTAACTTGTTTCATAAAAAAAAAAAAAGACCATTGTATAAATCGAAGTTACAATGTAATGTCTTGGACAATTCATTCTTATTCGCTGACACAAAAGAAAAATACGAACATACCCCAGAGAATAGTTACCATTTAAGCATTTATCGATCCATGTTCTACCTTTCATTGCAACTTTCTATCGTACACTGTGCGTCACTGATAAGAAAAATAAGATATTCACATAGTAGTAGTTCTGTTTATGTTTACTTCGCGTCATGGGATTACCCATTTTGAACCGTCTTTCCAGATGATTGGCAATCGCCGCGGTGCAATCATCATGAATCCATTTCCACTGGAGCAGTTTAAAATCGTACGAGCACCATTGCTAGTTCTCATTTCCACCGGTGCAAATATCGATTGCGTTTACAATCTGTGCGAATGAGAATCTGGCACGTTGTGTTTGTTCTGGGGCAAATAAGAATTCCGGATTACCCAGTTGAAGGTTTTGATGGAACTGGTTGGTGCAGATTTCAATTGTGATTTGTCCTGTGATGATTGCCAACCGCTCTGAAGACCTTCAGGTAGAAGGCGCCTTAGTACAGCGCATGTTTGTTTAACACGGAACCTCACCATGCTGATTTCAAGGTGTATCGACAGCAATTGCAAAATGGAAAAGCAAGGAAAGCATGGGCATAGGAAACAAAACCCCGCTGAAAACAGGATTGTTTAAATAATGTGTTCAACTGTTCCACGTGTATTGTTGAGACATACCTCTTGTTTATTCTCTCGCCTGTCCTCACCCCCTAGTGGACAAGTTTGTATGCGGATTCATGCGCTTTTTTGATTTACTTAAACTCTCTCTCTCTCTCTCTCTCTCTCTCTCTCTCTCTCCTCTCTCTCTCTCTCTCTCTCTCTCTCTCTCTCTCTCTTGTACAAATCTATCTACGACTTCGTGCGCTTCGTGATCTAGACACATTCTAGACAAAGTCCTTTGCTTCTGTTCTTGATGTGACAATCCGTTGATGGTTGCTTATGTATTTCTTTCACTCTGCTAAAAGCAGTCGCGGTA
>JADBJO010011838.1:57500-61933 GCA_016801955.1 Conus betulinus
GTGAAACAGAGGTGGGATAAAGGTTGGGGAGGGAATAGGAGGGAACCTAGCAGAGGAAGGGGGACTTTGGGGACAAAACAGGGGGGGTGGCCCAGGAAGCGGGAAGGGGATAGAGGAGGCTAGTGACATTTTTGACATGATGCTGAAGCTTAGTGTGCATCAGTGGGTGATTATATAGAGGGAGGTGTGTATTGAGAGTGGAGAATAAAACATGGGTTGGGATGGAGACGAAACATGTTTTTTGTTTTCACTGCCAAATGAACTGGGATTTGTATTTGTAATATAGTGGTTTTAAGCACATACCAATGTTCTTGGATCCCTATGTTTATTGACGTGACTGCAAACAGTTCCGTTTATGATGAGGATGATCAGAAATTCTTGAAGAATCTTAATCGTATTATGTGAGGGAAGGGTAGGGAAGTCATAAGTGTTCCTGGTTGTCTCAGCAATACAGAACGTTGCCAAATACAGCACAGGCCGTATACAAACTGAACATCTGGATACTGTTAGAAGAATCTTAATGTTATTTCGGGGGAATTTCCCTTAAGTCAGTAGTGCGATGAGCATCACTTGAGAATAGCATTAATTGCTTCCAGTCCTCTATATGGTGGGTTTCATCAATACACGTGTTGGATACGACACTTCGCTTAGGTGTATTAAAACTTACTTTTGATTTAAATGCACCTGGCAGACTTCAGTGATTCTGTCCGGTAATCCACCCTTGAAACGGAAACTCTTACATTCTCAATTATGTCTGTGTCACCTGCTAACTTGTTTACATATACAAAGAGAGAGAGAGAGAGAGAGAGAGAGAGAGAGAGAGAGAGAGAGAGAGAGAGAGAGAGAGAGTACAACTGAAATTTGGATTTCGTTGAACAGATGTATGGAGAACATCAGCCCTTTATCAAGTGCGAAATAATGAGGACTGAGTAGAGAAACCTTGGGAGGTGTGCACGTGTGTTTGTGTCGGGGGGGGGGGGGGGGGGGTGAATGCGTGCGGGCTTGCTTGTTTGCCGGTGTGTGTGTGTGTGTGTGTGTGTGTGTGTGTGTGTGTGCGTGCGTGCGTGCGTGCGTGCGTGTGTGCGTGCGTGCGTGTGTGTGTGCGTGTGCGTGTGCGTGTGTGTGTGTGTGTGTGTGTGTGCTTTCATTCTCTTGTTTTGTTTTTTTGTCTTCCCTTCTCTGTCTTTTTGAATTTCTCTTTTTCCTCTCCCTCTGTAGCTTCCTAAGTTCTCTCTCTCTCTCTCTCTCTCTCTCTCTCTCTCTCTCTCTCTCTCTCTCTCTCTCTCTCTCTCTCTCTCTCTCCATATATATATATATATATATATATATATATATTTCCTTTGGAGACTATAAGCTTGCTGAAGGTTCATTTTGAGAAGCATTTTATTATTCCCCGTTTCACCCACCCACTCAAGCACATACTGTCAGTTAGACAGAATCATCTACCACTGCAGATATGAAGGCTTATCACCCCCGCTATTTCTACAATCTGAGACATTAGAGCAAGCTTTGTTTATAATTCGATACTTCTTGCAGTCATTGCAACACCAAGTTGCTCTGTAATTTGCTGGAATGGTGCTCGGTACATATCCTTGGAATTTATTGTTTCATTGTAATTTAGTCCCTTGCGGATTCATTCCAAGAACTGGCCCTAAGCACTTGTGTCTAAGAGGTTATCTTTTTATATTTTCTACTTTTCACAAGAAAATGTAGCTTGTTTTGCTCTTTCATGATTTTCTTTTGCTTCTTAGGTGGCACCTTTGGTTTTTTGTTTTTTTTTGAAAACTCAACAAACATACTACGGTATTGCACACCAGCCTTTTTCTGGTAAAGCATTCTTCTTAAAATCGAAAAAGGCAGAAAAGTCAAATTTACCGCTTTCCGCGGTCACTGAAGAAAGACAATCAAGTTTTGAAATATCGGTATTTGACCAGGAGTTTCGAAATATCGGTATCTGATCAGGAGTTATATGCTAGTGAGCTTTCTCCCCAGTGAAGATGGCCTCCCGCTTTGCAGACTATAAGCTTGCTGAAGGTTCATTTTTGAGAAGCATTTATTATTCTCTATTCACCCACTCAAGCACATACTGTCACTTAGACAGAATCATCTGCCGCTGCAGATATGAAGGCTTATCACCCACTATTTCTACAATCTACATAAGAGCAAGCTTTGTTTATAATTCGATAATTCTTACAATCATTGCAACACCAAACTGCTCTGTAAGTTGCTGGAATGGTGCTCGGTACTTATCCTTGGAATTTATTGTTTTATTATACATATATAACCTACTTTCTCTCATTTACTGAAACCCTCGAGTCACTCTGGGTAGGAAGCTAATCATTATCATGCTTCCAGCCACAGACTATGCCGGCAGAGGCAAAACAGGAGACCCCACTTTTCTGGATACATGGGAGACCACAAATGTCTGTTTGAAGAGAGAGGAATCCCCAGGCTGCGTGTCCTCTGGTGGTCATATGGCTCTCTAGCGAATTGCCTTTCAGAAACGATGTCTGCCTGGCCATGATCGATCGATGACCCATTCCAAGAAGACGTTGTTCCTGAATGTTTCAGGATATTTTTTATGCAGTTTTTTTTTCCAGGTCGATCAACATCTGGTAAAGGACGATACAGCGTCTACAATCTGTTCAATAACATGAACACACCGACGCAAACGGCCATGGACTCTCTCTGTCAATCTCCTCTCTCTGTCTGTCTGTCTGTCTCTCTATCTCTCTCTATCTCTCTCTTTCTCTCTCTCTCTCTCTCTCTCTCTCTCTCTCTCCCTCTCTCTCTCTGAGGTGGTGTTCGAAAAAATATCAGTCTTCAGAATTGTATCAAACAGCAAGTTATTTCGCTACATCAGCCCGAGTGTCTGCCTCACCAGATCCCCAGATGGATATGCAAATGACGCCCTCCCTCCCCCTTCCTTCCTCTCCTCTCTCTCTCTCTCTCTCTCTCTCTCTCTCTCTCTCTCTCTTGGCTTGAGCTTATAAAATATGTCATCAGTGTTTACATACTGTTGACCAAACTCTACATTTATATTTCTCTTCGTTTGCTGTGTGTCCATTTAAGAAGTTCCTGAGATAGGAAATGCAAAGGATGCCAGCAAGCAAGTATCATAGCGCAATATCATATTGTTGAACAGTTCTCTTTCCCGACGAATGTAGCCTCTCCTTATACTCCATTCACCATCTGTATCTAAACGAACGGGTTTTCAGGAAGCTCTGGCTTCATCTCATTAACTTCAGCATCGATGTAACACAGTGGAATCATGTCAGGGGCAAAAGCGCCATTATTACTGAATTAACAAACACAGCAGATCTTTCTTTTTTTTTTCATGTCGGATCTCACAGCCCCATCCCTCAGGACATAAAAGACTCCTCAAGGGACAGGCCATCTCCATGCCTCAGGCCGCTGTGTTGAGGGAGACTGGGTGGGGATGGAGGTCGGGATCTCTGAAGAGCTCTTTGGCTTCTTTTGTGAAGGAAATTGTGAGGGGGGTATATATGCCTGCCAGGGCAGACTCTGTGCTCACTTGTGCAAATATTTTGAACATTTTCTGTTTGGCTCTGTTTCCGTCTCTGTCTCTGTCTCAGTCTGTCTGTCTGTTTGTCTGTCTTTGTTTTTTCTCTCTCTCTGTCTCTCTCTGTCTCTCTCTCTCTGTCTCTCTTTCTCTATCTCTCTGTCTCTCTCTCTCTCTCTCATATTCTCGCTGTTTCTCTCTGTTTGTCTGTCTGTCTGTTTGGCCATCTGTTTATCTGTCTGTCGCTCTTTTCTCTCTCTCTCTCTCTCTCCTCTCTCTCTCTCTCTCTCTCTCTCTCTCTCTCTCTCTCTCTCTCTCTCTTTTCTCCATTTATCTTTTAAAAAAAGATTGTCATTATAGTTTCATCAAACACCATGTTAATTTGGTACATTAACCTGTGTGTCTGCCTTAGCAGTTCCCGAGATCAAAATGCAAATGATGCACGTAATGAGCAAGTATCACGGCCCTTTCCTGATCAGCGAAGCCTCTTCTGGCAGCCCCCCATCGTCCTTGTGTGTAAAGAATGGCTTCAAAGAAGTTCTTGCTTCTGCCCATTAACTCCGCTATCGATCTCCACCCTCCTGACCATGACCGTGCGAAAGCTTCATCATCGCAGAATTAACAAACATGGCAAATGGACAGATCTTTTCATGTCAGACCTCTCGACACACCATCTCGAGGGGAGGGGGAGGGGGGGAGAAGGGGAGATGTTTAAATGACTTCTCCAGAGACACACCCAGGTTCACGCCGCAGGTCGTTGTCCTGGAGGAGATTGGGTGAATAGAGGTCTGAAACACTGAAACGCTCTTCGTCCTTTTTTTTTTTTCCCTTAAGGGGTTTTGAGTTTGTTTCCCAGAAATGTTACACAGTGCCAATTTGTTTGGACGCATTTTGGACTCATTACAACACC
>JADBJO010011839.1:0-2500 GCA_016801955.1 Conus betulinus
GAAGAGAGAGAGAGGCAAGGTTATTTTCATGATTAGGCCATTGCTCACACATGAAAGGGGTGGGTTAAATATCGCTATAAAACAACACGCATCTTAATTACCGAGTGGACGCAAACACAACTGATACCAATCAGAAGAATTTTTTTTTTTTTTTTTTATAAAGATCTAGTGGAACATATAAACTGATAGATTAGACACGCACACACCACGCACACACCACACACACACACCACAAACACAACACACACACACACACACGACACACACACACACACACACCACATACACATACGCGCGCGCGGCGCACACGTACACCCACAATACACACAGTCTCTATCTCTCTCCTCATACTCAGACACACACGCTCTCTCTTTCTTCTCTGTCACACACACACAACAACACACACTGCACACACACACACGCACGGCACGCACGCACACCACACGCACGCACGCACTCACGCACGGCACGCACGCTCACGCGCAAGCACACACACCACACAACACACACACACACCACCACACCCACACAAACACACACACACAGCACACACACCACAACACACACACAACCTGTTACCTGTGTTGTGTGTTGTTTCTGGAGTTTAACATCTTTTCACTAAGAGTAATTTTATACTAGGGAGGGAAGAAAGTGACTGTATGACTGCATGGTGAAGAGGTGTGTGTGTGGTGTGTGTGTGTGGTGGTGTGTGTGTGTGTGTGTGTGTGTGGTGTGTGTGTGTGTGTCGTGCGTGCATGTGTGTGTGTGTGTGTGTGTGTGCGCCGCGCAACCGTGTGCGTGTAGAAGACAAAAGGGGAGAGAAGAGAAAAAAGGATAGGGGATAGGGGGTTGGATAGGGAGGAGGGAGGGGGTGGGTCGAATAGCTCAGTTAGCAAAGCGATCTTAGGGTCGAAATCTCCACTGGGCCGTTTCGCTTAGGGGGGGATTTTTCCCTCGGAGTTAACATTCCCCTCTGACTCCGTTTTCCTATAACTTAGCTTTGCATGAGAACTGTGAAACCGAGGTTCCGTGTGTGTGAACGCATGCACAACACCTTGCACAACAACACACACACGTCAAATCCAACCACCAACTTTCGGAAGAGAAAGCCAGTTTAGGGCCGTTGGTATGAATGACACCTTTACGCACTTGCAGGCACCGAAAGAATGAAAGAATGAACGAAAAACCGAGTGACTGATATTCGACTGAATGATACGGGGAAACAACAAAATTAGAGGCCGAGCAGCAGCAGCTTTTCGCCTCGCTCTACCCGGGTAGGCAGCCCGTTGTGTAAATGAGAGTGTGGATGGTAAAGTGCTGAGAACCTGGTCTCTGGCCGAGGATAGGCGCTATGTAAGTACTCTTGATAACAGTAATGATAATAATAAAATAATAATACTCATATTAATAATAATAACATGATGATCGTACCGACTACTACTACTATACTACTACTACTACTACTACTACTACTACGAAGAATGATGGAATAATAATAATGACAATAATGATAATGATAATAATAATAACAATAAATAATAACGATTAATGAATAATTTATGATGACAATGATCACAATAATGGATAATGATGATAACAATGGATCATACGATCGATCGGTAGCTGGAAAGTTGATAAGATAGATAGAGAGAGACAGACAGATAGATAGAAAGAGAGAGATAGACAGCTAGATAGATTGATTGGTTGTTGACTGATTGATGGGTTGATTGATTGATAGCAGACAAATACATTGGTTAAAACAAACGGTAAGTAGGAAGCGGTAGTAGTAGGTATAGGGGAGAGAGAGAGAGAGAGAGAGAGGGTGGGGAGGGAGGAGTGGGGAAAAGAAGAGAGAGAGGAGCTGGCGGGAGGTAAGAGAGAGAGAGAGCGGGGAGCCGGAGAGGAGGGGGGGGGAGGAGAGAGAGAGAGGCGAGACTGTAGAGAGGAAGAGAGTGAGAGGCCACACAGAGAGAGAGACGGAGACAGACAGAGAAACCAGAGTTTCGAGGCATTATGAGAAATTGAGAGAGAGAGAGAGAGAGAAGCGAGAGAGAGAGAGGGGTGGCTTATGAGGGGGTGGGGGGGCAGGGATGGGAATATGTGGTGCAGAGGAATTGGGCCGTCAGGAGGATGGCGGGGAGGGTAAGAGAGAGAGCGAGAGAGAGAGAGGGGGGGGTGGTGGGAGAGAGAGAGAGAGAGAGGAGAGATGGAGAGATGAGAGAGAGGAGAAGAGAGAGGGGACGAAGACGAGCGAAGATGGAGCGAGAGAGAGCACTGCCTGAGAGAGAGAGAGAGCTCTTCTCGGAATTGAAATTCAGTTTTCGTCAAATGGAAACATACCTTGCAGTGTTGGAAATCGTTTTGGGGGGGGAGGGGTCGACTTCTGGGTACCTCTGGACTTGCCATCCAATTATCTGCAAAGAAGAAGAAGAAGAGGAGAATGGAGAAGAATAAGAAAGAAGACTAGAAGAATAAGAAGAAGAGAATAAAAAGAAGAAGA
>JADBJO010011839.1:5000-7500 GCA_016801955.1 Conus betulinus
TGGGCGGACCGCCGTCAACTTGCGGACACTAATGCAAGGTTCACACTAGTCCTAGTTTTGGCAGGACTGCAATGTAGGTCTGAGTCCTGCTGGTTTTCATGCAAGGTTCACTCTAGTCCTAGTTTTGGCAGGACTCAAATGTAGGTCGGAGTCCTGTTGGTTTTAATGCAAAGTTCACACCAGTCCTAGTCTTGGCAGGACTCAAATGTAGGTCTGAGTCCTGTTGGTTTTAACAAGTCGGATATAAACATGTCTGCTGGGGTCCGGTAAACCCCTTTTAGTCTCGATTAGTTCTCTCTCCTTGCAAGGACCTGGAATACACTTCCCATCAGTGTCAGACACCTACCTTCACCCTCTTCTTTCAAATCTGCCGTGAAAACAAACCTCTTTCAACAGTCGTAACCCCCGAGGGTCCCCCCCCCCCCCCCCAACCACACACACACACACACACACACACACACACACACACACACACACACACACACACACACACACACACACACACCTACCTTCTCAATCCACCTTCCGAATGCCCTGGGTGGGTTTTGGCATGCACGCGCGAGTGCCTTGTGGTTTTGTCACTTGTGTGTGCAGACTGTGTTGATGTGAGTGCGTGCATGCGTGTGTCTGTGAACGGGGGGTGTATGGTCATGCGAGAGCTTGCGTGCACGCGCGCTCCCTTCGAGAGCGCGCGGGCGGCGCGCGCGCGTGTGTGTGTGTGCATGTGTGTGTGTGTGTGTGTGTGTGTGTGTGTGTGTGTGTGTGTGTGTGCGCGCGGGCGGGGGAAGGGCGAGGTGGTGCGTGTGGGCTTGCGTAAATGATGTTTATACATTAATGTGGTGTATTTGCACCATGTTCCTTTTTTTTTTTATTGTTTTGTGTAAAGTAAGTCCCTGTCTTGTTTGTAGCTTGTCATGTTTTATCGTATAACTGTATTATGTGTTGGTTATGTAAAGCGCTTAGAGCCCTAATCTTTTTTTTTTTTTATTTTTTTTTTTAGAGAGAATAGGCACTGTATAGATTAACATTATTATTATCATTATTATTATTATCATTATCATTATTGTTATTATCATTATCATTGTCATTATTATTATTATTATTGTTGTTATTATTTATTATTATTATTATTATTATTCATTCAAAGCTTCGCACATGTGGGTGTTGCCTACATGGACTAGTCCGCACGCAGTGACGCCTTGATGAAACTGAAACTGAAACTCTCAGGATCAGAGTTCTGTGGGCAAATTGTCTTCGGTGTCGGAACATTCTTGGGGCGAGGGAAGGGGGTAAGGGAGGGGAGGGGGAGCGGGTAAGGGAGGGGGGGGGGGGGCTGTTGTGATATGGGCGTAGTCTCTGGCACTCCAGAGGTGGAGACTGTCTCTCGTCGGTACGGAATGAGCAGATGGGTCCTGCCTGCCTGATGGTACGAGGAGAACGGTCACTATACCGAACAGTGCCGAAGTCACACAGTGCAGTGTCTTCCTCTGCTGAGTCGAGGGCCGGAATAGCTCAGTTGGGTAGAGAGCGCCGGACTCGTAATCTAAGGGTTGCGGGATCGAATCTCCGCCGGGTCGTTTCGGTACAGGGGGTTTTTCCCCTCGGAGTTAACATTGGTTCGGACTCCATTTCCCATACAGTCCTATGAATGAGATTACCAACCGAGGTTCCGTGTCTGAACGCACGCATAACATCTTGCACACACGTCAAATCCCATCACCAACTTTCGGAAGAGAAGGCCAGTTTGGCGTTGGTATGGATGACACGTTACACATAGAATGCACCTTCCCTGAAGATGGAGTATGGCTGCCTTAATGGCGAGATAAAAAAAAAAAAAAAACGGTCATACACACAAAACTCCACTCCCTTTGTTGGGCAGATGTCTATACAGGGAGGTGTCCGCAGGAGTAGCAGCCTGCGTATGCCGAAGTCTGGTGAGTCGCATAGATCTCATAATAAATGCTCTCTGTGGGAACTGCCGTTGCAGGTGCTGGGGGAGGGCGTCAGGGTGTGTGTGGGAGATGGGTGTGCTTCGTGTTGGGATCAGAGTGTGAAGTCAGTCTGGTTAAGGTCATTCCACCAAGACGACAAGACTGTTCGCGGCCTCTCTCTCTGCTCTCTCTCTCTTCTCTCTCTCTCTCTCTCTTTCTCTCTCTTCTCTCTATCTCTCTATCTCTCTCTCTCTCTCTCCTCTCTCTTCTCTCTTTCTTTCTTTTTTTTGTTGTCAAAGGTTCTCATGCAAAGCAAGTGTTACCTTTTTTTTCCATCATATTTGTGTGATTTGCTTTTTACTATATATCGATTGTTGTTTAGTTTGCTTTGCGAGGCGTTTCCTTGCCCGGAGTGATGGATGTAAAAAAGCAGAATTCATGCGTAGTACACTACCCTCTGCTTTAAAATAAAATTCTGATCTAGCTCTATCTCTCTATCTCACTCTTCTCTATCTCTATACTCTCTCTCATCTCGATATGGTCTATATGGCACGCCTCTATCTCTCTGC